>ONZH01005927.1:0-97810 GCA_900303285.1 Rhinella marina | reverse complement strand
AAGAAAGAAAGAAAGAAAGAAAGAAAAGAAAGAAAGAAGAAAGAAAGAAAGAAAGAAAGAAAGAAGAAAGAAAGAAAAGAAAGAGAGAGGAGAGAGGGGGATTGAAGAAAGAGGGAGAAGAGAGAGAGGGTGATGAAGAAAGAGGGGAGAAGAGAAGAGAGGGTGAGGAGGAGAAAGAAAGAGGAAAGTTGATAAGCAAGAGAAGGAGGGAGAGAAACGAGAGAAAAAAAAGTTGAAGAGGGAAAGGAGAGAGCAGGAGAAAGAAAGAGATATTAGTGAATAGGAAGAGAGAGAAGATAGAGAGGAGAAATAAAGATAGGTAGAGAGAAAGAGATGGGAGGGAGAGAAAGTGAAGGAGGAAAGGAGAGAGAAGGAGAAAGAGAGAGGGAGAAGAGAGAGAAGGGAGGGAGAAAGAGGGAGGTTGATAGTAAGAGAAGGAGGGAGAGAAAAAAAGAGAGAAAAAGAAAGTTGAAGAGGGAAAAGGAGAGAGCAGGAGAAATACAGAGATGGGGGAGGAAAGAGAGGGAGAAAAGAGGGGGAAGAGGAAAAGACAGAAAGCAGAGAGGGGGAAGACAGAAAGAGAGGAGAAAGGGGGGAGACAGAGAACAGAGAGGGTGAGAGAAAAAGACAGATAGAGCAGAGAGGGGGAGAGAAAAAGACAGAGCAGAGAGGAGGAAAAGAGAAAGAGAGAGAGGAGAGTGAGGGGAGGAAGAAAGAGAGAGGGAGAACAGAGGCCGATAGAGAAATAGAGAGTGATCAGAGATGGAGAACAGATACGCCCCCATTGTCTGAGATGGGAATACCCCTTTAGTGCTAGGGAATACTCCTAGTGCTGCAGTTATGGGGAGCAATCGTGATGTTGGTGGTGGGGTTCTAAATCCAGTGTGCAGCCAACCTTCCTCATTCATTAGCCCCTGGCAGTTTTTAGTTAAACTCTGAAAACCAGTGTCAGTTTTCACTGCCTGTGTGGCATTGTATTCCTCATCCATTTTATTTTTTAAATCCTTCTATAGAATTCTCAGTTATTAACACTGACGCTTAATCTCTTACTAATACCAGAGGTTAAAACGCCTCGTGAACAAAAGTTCTGACAGCACGGAGGAACATCTTGGCCGTTTAGCAGAAGAGCCTGTCAGATTCCTCCTACTCCTTGGTTTTCTGTTAATGACTTGTTTCACCGTGAGCAGCGCTTGCGGAGTTTTACATGTATACATTCGACTTTCTTCAACCTCACAGCTGGACACGAGATGCAGCAAGAAAAATGTCAGAAAGAATTTGGCCGGTTTGTCTTCATTAAAGAAATTTCAAGGTCTGATTTATGCTTTTTTTCCACAAAAAATTTGCTCTGAATCACTAACGAGTTGAGTTGAGAAGACTTTTTGTTACATTATACCATGACTCAGATACAAAAATTACATTAAAGGTGCACCGACGCATTTTTGCATCATTGGGCTGTATAGTCAAGCAGTTTTCTCCCAGGCTAGGACCTCCAATGAAGTGAAGAGAGGACAGGTCTACTCCAAGGGTGAGTGGGGGTTGTTATGTGGACAATACGTCCAGTCTAGGATGCATTAACTCATGCAGATGCATAATGTGCAGGAAAACTACCGTAAACAACCTACACAAGATTGTCAAAAGTAGACATAGAGGAGGAGGGTGGGGGGTGTTTAGGAAGCCCCTGTATACAGGACATTTGTGTTGGATTGCTGGGTCACCAGGAGCCTCAGCCAAGGGTATACCCACCTAAACAGAAGCCCTAATGGCTGCTCTTGGAGGGGGACTTTATGTTGTTAGATGAGAGTAGAGGATATCAGTCAGATTGGTACTTAAAGGCTATGAACACCTTTTGGGGCTATTATTATTATTATTATTATTATTATTATTATTATTATTATTACATTGTCTTTATTAACAATATGGAATCCTTTTTTCTGTACAGAGTTGAGATCTCTACTAGCTGCCTGTGGATTTTTTGTCTTTTCCGTCATCTGAGGAGCAGACGGACTCCTTATCTCTCCTTTTTCAAATTATAAACACTTATTAAAGCTCAATCCTTATCTTACTGATAAGAATGTGGCTTAATATGTGTTTATGACCTCTCAGCAGTTTAGAGATCAGGCTTATTAGGTGACCGCACAAAGTGAAAGTGAACGCACCAGTCACACAGTTAGAAAACAGTTAACCCTTTGTGACTGAACAGCTCAATATTTTTAATAAAGGCCAATTGAAAATGTGATTTTTAGCCAAAACATAAGTTAACGGGATTCTTTCACCTGTTTTTCACCAATATAACTAACAGCACTGCCCCACAGAAGATTGCACACACATCCCAGACATACCTGTGTGCATTTTGTGTCTGTATTCCATGTCCAGGAAAAGCACTTTTATTCTGCAGGAAAACAGCTCCCAAGTGCCCAGCTCTGCTGCTGCAAGTGCCCAAAGCAAACCAGACTGAAGTGGGGAGGGCTGCTTTACTTGCTTATATTTTGGGATTGGTAGCCACTAGAAATATAAATCTGACCTTGTTTGAAAGCTGGCATTCCAACCTTTCAAATAATACCAGAATCATAGCATTATATCCAGTATATCAGAAGATATATCTGTTAGAAATCAAGTCAGGAGTGAAAACTGTTTTTACTTTCACTTTCAGCTGGACACTTGGGAGAAGAATAAAAGTGCTTTTCCTGGACATGGAATACAGACACATAGTACACGATACCAGGATACAGGATAGGTAATTAAGATCAGATCAGTGGGGGTTCCGATATCGGTCATCCCTAACGATCAGCTGGTTGAAGGAAAGGCTCCATGCTAGCGAAGCCTTCCCTTGTTTGTTTACCTGCTCGCTGTCTACAGCTCAATGGTGAGCCGGTGTACTGTAACTACAGGCCATCCCATTCATTTTAATGGGACGGCTCCTTCCTATTCAATTGTATTGGAATGAGTCCCATTAAAGTGAATGGGACGGCTTGTAATTACACCGGCTTGCCACTGCGTTGTCGGGGGTGAGTAGGTAAACAAATAAGGGAAGGCTGCACTCGCATGGAGCACGGCTTTCCCTTCAACCAGCTGATCTGAGGGATTGTTGGGTGTTTGACCCCCACCCCCGATCGGATCTTAATTACCTATCCTCAGGATAGGTCATCAATATTAAAAGCCCATAAAACCCCTTTAAGAAAGATGGCTATCGCATTGGAAGGATGTGTATGTTCACATTAACCCTCTATGATGGCTGAGCAGTATTTTTCTGATACATTTTCTCTCTTTTCTCTTCGTTTTATATGTCTGGACATCCGAACGAACACTCGTTATTGACAGCTTTGCTTTGTCACTTACTGGCAGTCACAAGAGGCGCGGCGGTCTGTTCTGTCTGATCATATGTGCCGAGGGCTGATAGACACAGTAAGTGAAGTAGACAGGCTCCACGTCAAGCTGCACACAGGCGGATAAATCCCCTCTGACCTCACATTCCTCCTGATAAACACTGAGGACTGTATGATATCCTATGAGTCAATGCACAGAATAATATCCAAGATAGATAGATAGATAGATAGATAGATAGATAGATAGATAGATAGATAGATATGAGATAGATAGATTAGATAGATAGATAGATAGATAGATAGATAATACATATGAGATAGATAGATAGATAGATAGATAGATAGATAGATAGATAGATAGATATGAGATAGATAGATAGATAGATAGATAGATAGATAGATAGATAGATAGATAGATAGATAGATAGATAATACATATGAGATAGATAGATAGATAGATAATACATATGAGATAGATAGATAGATAGATAGATAGATAGATAGATAGATAGATAGATAGATAGATAGATATAATAGATTTTTTTCTTTTTGTAATTCCAGAGACACCAAACCTAAGGTGTGGGTTTCTGGGTGATATATATACCTTGTCTGGGAGGTTGTACCTTTCACCTTGCAGAGAGCCCCTAGTATATTTTGGGTAAATAGTAACTACCTTTTAACAGAGCTGAGCAAAGAAACTTTTCTTGGCTGCCTGAGAGGCCTTGGTTGGATACTATTTCTTCTTATGAAAAGCACCCATGAGTACGCATGCCGAGTAGTGTAAACCAATCAACCGGATAAAATGGCTTAACTGTCTTTTCCTTTTTGAAGAAATACTAATGTAAACACCTTTCCCATAAAACCAAAGCGGCATTGCCTGGCCTACAATACTCTGCACACATACTATGCATACTAGGCGCTCTCCATAATGAGAAAGAATACCCTCCGGAAAATATATATATATTTCCCAGAAATCAAGAGTAGTGTACTAGTCTTTCTCACACTCTCTCGAGTCGTTTTGGAAAATAGTCTGAGTCCTAGTAACATAGTTTATAAGGCCGAAAAAAGCCCTCTGTCCATCCAGTTCGACCTGTTTTCCTACAAGTTGATCCAGAGGAAGGCAAAAAACCCCTGTGAGGTAGAAGCCAATATTCCTCACTTTAGGGGACAAAAAAAATTCCTTCCCGACTCCAATCAGGCATCAGAATAACTCCCTGGATCAATGACCCCTCTCTAGTAACTATAACCTGTAATATTATTACCTCCAGAAATACATCCAGGCCCCTCCTGAACTCTTATAGTGAACTTACCATCACCACCTCCTCAGGCAGAGAGTTCCATAGTCTCACTGCTCTTACCGTAAAGAATCCTCTTCTATGTTTGTGTACAAACCTTCTTTCCTCCAGACGCAGAGGATGGCCCCTCGTCACAGTCACAGTCCTGGGGATAAATAGATGATGGGAGAGATCTCTGTACTGACCCCTGATATAGTTATACATAGTTATTACATCTCCCCTCAGTCGTCTTTTTTTCTAAAGTAAATAACCCTAATTTTGATAATCTTTCTGGGTCCTGTAGTCCACCCATTCCAGTTATTACTTTAGTTGCCCTCCTCTGAACCCTCTCCAGCTCTGCTATGTCTGCCTTGTTCACAGGAGCCCAGAACTGTACACAGTCCTCCATGTGTGGTCTGACTAGTGATTTGTAAAGTGGCAAGACTATGTGTTATATGCCAAATTCCAGGAGCATATTCAATTTTTTGAACAATTTGATGAATCAAACCCAAAAAAGAATTTCAAGAAATTTGTTCATTGATAGATATTAGATAGGTAGATAGATAGGAGATGGATAGGTAGATAGATAGACGATAGCATAGATAGATAGATAGATAGATAGATAGATAGATAGATAGATAGATAGATAGTGCCGGCTGTGTTGTTGTATATACCAGGTCCCATTAGGGCTCTACAGTTGCTGCACATTTACCAAGGGAGATTAATTTTCAGGGAAAGCCATAAAATCCCCTTTCATGTATTACAATACCTTACAGTGGTGTATTTGAAAAACAAATCACGCCCTATTGTGTTTTATATCTTCATAGGAATGTTGTGTGGAACTGAACCACCATTCTTATGAATGATCACATGTACATATAGGATATGAACATTTATATAGAAGGTGATATCAAGGCACACAGTGTCCCAATGACCAGCACTAAACTTGCCAAAGACGGACACTTACAACAAAAAGTCTATTTTTTCCTTTTTCTTGACAATCTGAATGCTGCTGTTCTGTTGGGTTCTGTCGGCTGATTATTTTTTTTACATCACATTTGATACGTTCCAGTGACTTTATCTTTAAAGGGAACCTTGACGTCTGAGCTCACTGACTCGTCCCTTGATCTGTTCACAATTACTATCTCACTCAATTACTATTTCACTCGATTGAAGCGACGTTGCCAGCGACCTCACCGCCATCTGCCCGCTGTATCTTTTTCTCTGTGTCACCGAGCCAACCAGGCTGAATTCGGTCCATTTTGCAGGATTTAGTAATCAGCACCAGATGTAACAAACAGTTGGTGAAAAAAAAAAAAAAATTGTGCCATGTCTGGAACGCAGCGTTCTAATCCCTCTCCATGTATGTTTTGTACTTCGCTTCTCAAAAGAAATGTACATTAATAGAAATATTTTTGGAAATTGCACAGACTCGGCCGGCGGTAGATTTTACCGTATCGGCAATTGTAAAACCTTTTAAGAAAGTCGTGCATTAGTCTTAGAACTGTGTGGGAAATACTTGCACTTTTATTTATGCAACATTGGATGACTGCAGTTTAGGAGAAAGGAAAAGAAAAACAGGAATATTTCTTTTTTTTCTAATATTTTTACAGTTCTTTGAAAAAGTGATGTTTTTGTTGCACTGAAAGGAAAACAGATTTTAGCAGAGATGCGTCAATAGGTTCTAAAATTTGGGAATTCGACAGGAAATTTCATTGTAGGTTTACATAGTTACATAGTTAAAACGGTTGAAAAAAAGACATAAGTCCATCAAGTTCTAGCAAGAGATCGGAAGAAACGTGAATCCTAGAAGTTTAGGTTCGAATCCTAGAGGTTTAGGTTTGAAATATTTTAAGGGGGCATATCATCTATATCTAGAATAGAGCCCCACAGGGTGGTGGCTGGAGAACTCCGGTCCGGCCACCACCAAGCCGGCTCCCCATAGAAATGAATGGGAGCGCACTGCACTTGCACAGCCGCCGCTCCCATTCGGTTCTATGAGCCAATGGAAATAGCCAAGCCAGCGCACGGCTATTTTCTCCAACCCCATAGAAAATGAATGGAGGGTGGCTGCGCATGCGCTTCACTTTTGGGGCTCCTTTCCGGATATAGGGTCGGGTCCCAGAGGTGGGACCCGCACCTACAAGACAATGGGGGCATATGCTAGCGATATGCCCCCATTGTCCATCATGAGACAACCCCAAGGAGAATAGGAAAAAGAAAGAGAGATTTTTCCAGGAAATCAGGGTACTTGTGGTTCCGATTGAATTTATTCAGGGCCCGATTGAATTTTAAGAAATTTGCTCATCCTTTGATTTCAGTTTATATTTTATGTCATGAATCTGATGAAATGGTCCACATTGTTAAAATGGAATTTAAAAAAAAAAACATAGTTTAAAAAATATATAAATAAAATACTGAAACATTGTGAGTGCAGATGTATTCACCCCCTTTGTTATGACAGCCCTTAATAGGGTCAGGTCCAATCTATTAACTGGTGTGACATAAGGACCCCCGTGTGCAAAGTGTCACATGAACAGTCACCAGGGGTGCACCACCAATGAGGCCAGGTAAGTCGATCGCCTCAGGAAGCACCAGGTAGGGGCAAGAGAGGGAGCAGTGGAAGGGCCATGGGCAATGAGCGCTTTCATTGTGGCAAAAAGGGTTAGGTCAAGAAATTGGCATGGGGTGGGGGGCACTGTTTCAGTTTTCGCCACAGGCAGTAGAAAGGCTAGGTGCACCCCTGCCAGTCACATGATGTGAGTGTAAATACACCTGTTCTGAAAAGTCCCTGAGTCTGCATCACTACTAAGCAATCAACATGAAGACCAAGGAGCTCTCCATACTGAGACCAATCCAATGGATAATCAGTAGCATGAGATGTAGAAGGCTGTGCAATAATGCAAACAATCTAACATGAAGGAGTCGGAGCAGTCTTGGTTAGAGGAGCACAAACCCCATTGTCTAGATTGCAAACCTAACAAGTAGGACATGTAGCTAGAGACTTTCAATATCGAGATGCCTCCTGACTTTCAGAATGTAAACACTACTTCTACACGTTACATACCTTGTATATGTGTTTTTCTCTTAAAGTCATTGATGACATTTAGCTAGAATTATCACTAGAAATTCCTAGACTCCAAGCGAACCCTGCGTATAGCCTGTTCCTGCAGTGATACATAAATTCAGTCCCTCTCCTCCCTAACCTACAGGCAGTAGAGCTGGGGCTGACACGAGTATCATGCACCACAGTGCTAGGAATAGGAATTTGATAATTAGCATTAGTTCCTCGTAGGAGATGAACTTTCAGTTCTCCTGTTTTATATTGTGTTTGTACATTTTGTTTTCTTTGGAGGCGTGAAATGGAATTGGCCCTTCTGTCTTTCTTGCCAATGTTTAGGCGCACGGGTTGCCAAGAAACCTTTCACAACCGGAAGATTTAGTAGAACAGTTTTGTTATAGCAAACACAATGAAAGCAAGCAAATAGATTCTTGAATATATTTATGATTAATGAATATTCGGGAAGTAACCCAAAAAATTCCTTCTTAATGTTTATTTGGAGTTGTCATATCATCGTGGAACGTGTTTGTAATCTCCAAGGTTCTAGAAGGTTTTACTTTGGATCTTGGAGACCAATTGAAACACAGGTGTATATACCAGCCTTGCATTATTCCCAAGCACATAAAGAGTGGGGGTTAAAACTCTGAAGGGCACTAGAGTCGCAAAAAAAATACTCTCATATACTAGAAAACTGGCGTTTAGCCATTGATGAACTGATATATTTCCCTAAAACTGTTTGCAAATGGCAAAATTGCAAAATTAAACAGTACAATATGCTTGGCAACAAAGACAGCTTGATTGCACCTGCTCAGCATTTGTGGAATTACTGTGTAGATATGGTACAATGTTGTCTTTAACCACCACAGATTCAAAGTAACCAAAGTATGGATGCCACATGATGTAATTGACTTAGTGTTTGTAGATGGTATATAGTGAATGAGAATATCCTATGTTGGCCCAGTCCACACAGCATGAAAGTTTTCCTTTTATGGTCCCATCCATGCAACATGAGGATTTCCTGTGTTGGCCTATTCCATACAGCTCAAAAATGTGCTGCTCTGGTCCATTGCATGAAATCATCATCATCTCCTGTGATGACCCAGTTCATGCAGCATGAGAATGACCAGTGCTGGTCCAGTGTATAAAGTATGAGAATGTCCTGTGATGGTCCAGTCTATGCAGCATGTGAATGTCCTGTGCTGGTACAGTCTACCCAGCATGAGTGTGTTCTGCGATTGCCCAGTTCATGCAGCATGAGTATGTTCTGTGCTGGTTCAGTGCACAAAGCATGAGAATGTCTGGTGATGGTCCAGTCTATGCAGTATGAGAATGTCCTGTGCTGGTCCAGTGTATAAAGTATGAGAATGTCCTGTGATCATCCAGTCTATGCAGCATGTGAATGTCCTGTGCTGGTACAGTCTACCCAGCATGAGAGTGTTCTGCAACTGTCTAGTTCATGCAGCATGAAAGTGTCTTTCATGGCCCAGTCCATGTAACGTTAGGATAAACTGTGTTGTTCCATTCCATGAAGCATGAAAATGTACTGTATTAGTCCATTGCATGTAGCATGAGATTGTCCTGTGCTGGTCCAGTGCTTACAGCATGAGAATGTCCATTGATGACCCAGTCTATTCAGCAAGAAAATGTTCTGCAATGGTCCAGTTTGTGCTGCATGAGAATGGCCTCTGTTGCTCCAATCCAAATCCAAATTTGGATTTGGTCAATCCAACATGAATGATAAAACTTTGGGTCATCAGGGAAAGGAGCACTTGAACCGTTGGAGCCTGAGGGAGGCCAAAAAGTCTCTTTGCCTCATTGGAGTCTACTCCAATGAGGCAAAGAGACTTTTTGGCCTCCCTCAGGCTCCAACGGTTATAAATACAACGATAAATACTTCAAGTGTTATCAGATAGGTAAGGGCCCTCATTTAGATTTTGCATTGGTGTCCAGAACCTTTGCGTAATGCCTCTCATTAGGGTAGATATGCAGAGGCAGAGGTACTTCAGCAACCTGAAATTATAATGTCCCCGGTAGGGTTCTAAAAATTCTGATGGAAATAATTGATTGATTTCTTCTCAGTTATTTCCTGGTCTATTTTTTAAAATACATTTGCATTTTGATACATTGGGCTCTCACTCTTAACAAATGCTAAACTCTGAGAGGTTCAATGAGGTCGCCCAGAATAATTACAATTACAGCTCGACAATTTTCCTTCAGTCTTCTCTCGGAAAAAAAGTATTAATGTGTAGATTTGAGAATAATGGAAAAAGATTCAGGCAATATAGCTATTTTAACAGGTCATCAAGTTTTGCGTATTAGTCGAGCAGAATTAAACTTGTAAATTCTCATTAGTTTTACAATATCCTAAGCAGACGCTGATGCTTGAAATGACCAATGAGGAAAAAATTATCATAATTCATTTTATAATCCTCTTTTCCATATCTTCACCCACCTTAAAGGGGTTCTCTGGAAATTAACAAAATGAAAATACCTAAATATTACTTTATTATAAATATATTCCCAATACCTTTCATTAGTTATAATGGCTCATTTTGTCTGGGAAGCAATCATCAGGGAAAATAATATGGCCGCTGTCCTGTTAGTACACATAGAACCTGTCCTAATCACACAGCAGGGCAAGTTACTTCACAACATTGATGTAAAGAGCTGCCTCATCCTCCTCTCTACTCTGCTTATCAGGGATTATGGCCCTAAATACAGCTGACAAGATCTTCAGCTGAATCTCTGTAGGAATGGAGTCCATGAGGAGACATCAATTACAGAGAGGAGGTGGGGATGTGGCTAATGAGCAGCAGCTCTTGTATGCAGCCTCCATTACCACAGTCTGTCCTGTCCATCCTCTCTTTACTTCATGTCTCCTCATGAACTCCATTCCTACAGAGATTCAGCTGAAGATATTATCATCTGTGTTCAAGATCATAATCCCTGACATGCAGATCAGAGAGGAGGATGAGGCAGCTCTTTACCTCAGTGTTGCGAAGTAACTTGTCCTCCTTTGTGATTAGGACAGGTTTTGTGCGTACTGATAGGACGGCGGCCAGTATTTTCATTTTCTTAGTTCCCAGAGAACCTCTTTAATGGGTTTCTCATAAGTGACAACAGTTTTCAAAACGTAGATGACAGGGCAATCAGATGATCACCCTGGCTTCTCCAGATTTTGCCAAGGGAAGCCAAGACCAGTCTAGTAGACCCTACTACATAAGGCCAACATGCCCTAATGGAACATGTAGTCTGGGGAGGTGTCTTTATCACTGTTTTAAGCTCCATATTGAGACACACTACCAGGGAAAGAGCAGGCTTTCAGAGGGTTCAAAATGTCCTCCTACACTCCCACCACTAAAGTTTGGCATGGAAGCTTCTGGATAGAGAGTCATGCATTTAATTGCCTTCTGTTGCCCACCCAACCTTCATTATACTGATGTATGATGGAGATAGGGTGGGAACAACATATAAACATATAAAAAAAAAACTTTTATAACAGATACTCAAGATTTCACTCCACTAAAGGCCCTTTAAGACATGCACAGTTCTCAATAAAGGGACCTGCTGGCCACCCTACTCCATATCGATAATACGGTGGTAAAGTCAGCTGGCTCTGCTCTTCTCTCTTTTCTCCATCACTTGACTCTTTACTCTAGTTTTTATTTTTTTCAATCCATAAATTGCATGGCGTCCTAAGCTGCCACCTCACCAATCAACCTCTCATTCGGACCCCACACATTGCGGGAAGGATCTGTACTCATGTGGCAAAAAAAAGCTGTTTTGAGGTGAAATATTTCTGCACACAGACCATGGATCTTTACGATTCTCCGAGATGAAACAATAGCAGGCATTTTTTTGCATTATACAATTAGCTTGCAATGACATATTGATCCGTGCACAGTTCAAGGTATTTTGCCGGCAGCACACTCAGGGAAAAGTGAAATCACAAAACGCTACATCAATAAGATGGAATTTTTTTTAGATATAAAAGGATGGATTCCCACATGTGTCATTTCAAAGACATAGCATATTCGATGGTACATGAGGATAGACTGAGATTGTTAATAATGAGGTGAACCCCACAAGCCCCCTCCTCCCAAATAATCCTCAAATAATCCGATGTTTATTAGCCCTTTATTTTTGTAATATTGTTATTATTTTATTTGTATTCATTAATTTTGTTTCATTTTCATTTTTCTTTTTCTTTTTTATTATCATCTCATTTTATGTAATTTTTATTTCAATCTTATTAGTATTTTACTTCAATGTTTTCATTTCTACTTCTCCTCATCCTCCTTCTGCTCTCTTTCTTCTTCTTCTCCTCTTCCTCCTTCTGCTCTGTCTTTCTTCTTCTTCTCCACTTCCTTTTCCATCTTTCTTTCTTTTCTTTTTTCTCCTTCTCCCTCTCTTTCCTGTTCTTTTCTCCTCCTCTTCATCTTCCTCCTTCTTTTCCTCCTCCTTCTTTTCCTCCTCCTTCTCTTCTTCCCACTCCTCCTTTTCGTCCATCTTCTTCCTCTACTGCTCCTTTCGCTTATTATTATTGTTTGTCTTCTTCCTCGTTCTTCTTCCTCTACTGCTCCTTTCTCTACTTTCTCTTGTATTCTTCTTCTCCATCTTCCTTCTCCTTCTTTCTTCCTTCTCTTTCTTTCTTTCGTTCGTTCGTTCGTTCGTTCTTTCTTTCTTTCGTTCTTATTCTTTCTTCTTTTCTCCTCCTCTACCCCCCTCTTCCTCCGCCTTCTCTTCTTCCCACTATTCCTCTTCCTCCTTCTTCTTCCTCTTCTTCATCTTTTCTCCTTCGTATTCCTCTCCATCTTTCTTTCTTTCTTCTTTTCTCCCCCTCTTCCACCCTCCTCTTCCTCCTCCTTCACGTCTTCCCACTCTGCCATCTTCTTCTTCCTCTACTGCTCCTTCCTCTTCTTCTTCTTTGTCTTCTTCATCCTCTTCTTCTACTCTTTTATACTTTATCCTCCAGTACCTGTAGTTACACCTGGCGTGTCCCCTTTAACTTCATTTTATACAATTTATTTCCTTCCAGAACATTGGTTTGCGCTTCTATAGTTGGAGTAATAGGATAAGCCATATTTCAATGTCATTCATGGATTGGACACAGCACGGAGATTGCTCATTCAGCTAAAACCGAGCACATCCGATAAGATCGTTATTCCTTCCAAAATCAAATAAAAGGGGAAAAAAGTGTCAATGGCACGGAAAATGACTGCAGTGAATCCCATCTATTGGGACGCAGCTTTAGAAGACCAAATAACCTGTTCTTGCTGGTGTCATATGCTAGTTTACCGGACCAGTACACTTGGTGACATTCAACGCAATCCTCTGTTCCCACTGCAATAAATGGGGTTGTGCAGGTCAATTAGAATTCATGACATCGCTTTTCCCCATACATCGAAAATAAACGGAAACACTGTTGTTTCTTGAAAAATGCAGGTAGATATATTCCCGGTGTGTCTGTCCCTCTGACTCTACACAGTTTTAGGTCACTCTGTCTTGAAGCCAATATCCACTTGAGTGTTCACAGGCATTTAATAAAAAAAGTCTCCTGTGATTCTCCGTCAAGCAAAACACAAGCAATAAACGTGCAGCGGCTGGCAATATTTGAAGATAATGCAAGGCGTGGGGTTTAGCAAATATTAAATATTTCATATCCCTCAGATCTATGGTGGTTTCATGATGCATTAATTTACTTTAGAAGTGATTGGGCACTGATGGGGACGTGGCTATGATTTGCAGCAAAAAATGTCAGTAATTCAGCATAGATGGGAGAATACGCATCTGGAATATCAGGGGTTGGATATCCTGCAGGGAATGGAATGTCTACACTGATACATTGTAACAAACTCTTAGCTGTTTTAACAAGATTAGGTTAAAGTAGGTGTGCCATCTATAAATTTGATAACAAGCGGAGGTCTTGAAAATGTCTAGATATACAGACTGATTTATAACAAATCAGTCTATAGCCAGCAGGCTGGAGGGACTCTCTTGAGAATGGCTTGCTCACCAACCTTTCTATCCCTGTATATTTTGCAACAGTATTTCTGGCTAATGAGAGAGTAAAATATAAATCCAGATCCCAACTAAACCTCAGTTTGTCTCAAAGAGTCACTAACTTTTCAAAAAACCTTTGACATGTCATCAGTGTTGCCAACCAGAATTTTTCTTTATTCTGGGCAACTTATCCCAAAATCACGGACAGCCAGCATTTCTTACGGACAAATTGGAAAACCATAATGAATGATGAAGACTATAAGTAATACATGTCTATAGCTCAATGTACTGATAAGGATTCATTACTAGCATTTACTGTGAGCTGTAGAATCATGATAGTCACCACCAAAATAATGTAGTCAAGAACCAGCAACCTAAAAAAAAAATCATGGACACATCAATTTTTTTTCATGGACACTGGAAAAAAGTCACCTATTTTTACGGATTGTCCAGAAATTTCTAGACAGTTGGCAACCCTGCATGTCATGGAGACATATCTAAAGTTTAGATTGGTAGGGGTCTGAGCATTGAGACCCCCACTGATCCCTAGAACAAGAAGAGAGAGGCACAAGCATAGCTGATTGGCTTATTTTTATGCTACACAAGGGACAACCGAAATAGCACTATAACCAGCAGGCTGGGGGGACTGTCTTGAGAATGGCTGGTTCGCCAACTTTTCAATTTTCTGCATATTTTGCAGCAGTATTTCTGGGTAAAATACAAATCGAGATCCCAATTCCCAATTAAACCCCAATTTGTCTAAAAGGGCTGCTAAGTTTTCAAAAAACTTTTGATACATCATAGAGACAAATAAAAAATGTGGATCGGTTGGAGCCAGAGCACTGAGAACCCCACTGATCACTATAACAAGAGCATGCACAAAGAACTCTCTTTTTCCTCTCTGCATGAGATGAGCTCCAGCGAAGTCCATGGACCCATCTCAATTCTATCCTCAGCAGCAAGAAGAGAGACCTGCACAAGACTGGCTCTGTAGGAGCCTATAGGCCTATCTCGAGGAGATAGCATGCTAAGCACCTACTACTCTTCACTCATTCTAGGGATCATTTTGGTCTCAGACCTTCACTGATCTAAACTTTTGAAATATCTCTAGGACATATCAAAGGTTTTTGAAAAGTTAGTGACCCTTTAAGTTGCCTATACACTCTAACTAACAGTTACCAGTTATGACATGCACACCCATGCTCGGATCATCCAAAGGTTTCTGCTTATTTCAATGGGGAGAAGGGAATTAGCTGACACCAGACCCCCCGGCTGCTGCTTATTTTCCATCAGTTTGCACGTAGAATACAACTTTTCTCCAGATACTTCTTTTCTCCCAGAGGTCTACCATTATAGGACAGTCTGGTGGCTCACCTGCCGATCCTAAAGAAATTGGCTAAGTTCTGTCTACTGTATATGCTCTAGCTCTATAACAGGACATTTTCATGGGTTCGCCGTAGGTTCACCACTGTACAGAAGTCTCGACTCAAAGCCTTTTGTCTTCCTTTTTATTTTATTTTTTTTATTTTTTGCTGGACTGCCTTGGACTGGCTTTGTACAGTTATGTTATATATTTGCTTTGCTGCTTTTGTGTGAAAGAAAAGACACGGCCATTCTCCCTGATAAACAATTTGGGATTTTTGTAAAGGTCACCTGTGCGTCCCGACACAATGAGACTGAGAGGCAGACAGTGCAGGAGGAGAATGCATGAACCAGCTGTCTCGCTGCCATCACCATGTTGTCTCTCCATCGATGAAAGGCACGTAACTCTGAACAGTCGCCTCTGAGGTTATTGAGCGCCGGCTTTGTTTGCTGCAAGTAAAACCATTCTGTGAAAGGCAATATGCCATCACAGTAACATCATATTCCGGAAAATCACCCTATTACACTGGTGTCACCCACAAGGTCATGATATCAACCTAATATAACACCTCATTACACATCAGTGTGCTCTAACATATAAAAAAATATAAAACACTGCTGGTTTACACTTGAAGTCTAGGTACACCTTCGGAGGAATTTTTTTAAATGATTGCATTCTACTCATTTTGGGCTAAAAATCACCCTCAGACCCCCACCAATCAAAACTTCACAGTGTAGAAGTTTTGGAAAAAGGTACCCTTCTTAAGAAGTTGGCTACCGTTTTTGAGGGGTTTGGCAAAGCTCCTCCTGGCAATACCTTCAAAAGGGAAGCATGCTTCCCTGCTCACCACTGCTATGTCCCAGCTCCCTCCTTGGCTGCCTTGCTCGGGTCCCCCACTGTCAATATCCACTGTGGCCCCGCTAAGGCAGTAACTGTCTAGAGCGATGACCTGCCTTTCTTGCATCACATGACCAAAAGATGAGCAGGTCACTGCTGTGGCCAGTCATTGGCTGCAGCAACTGTTAAGTGGATGTTGACAGCAGGGAACCCAGCTAAAGTAGCTGAGGCTGGGGAATGAATAAACCGGGACCCATTGGTGGAGAGCAGGTACTATAAGTAAGTTTCACTTTTGAATATCTGGCCATGAGAGGGTCAACCCCTTTAAGGTGGTCAGCCCCTTTAAAGGGGTTCTCCAGGAATTAAAAAAAAAAACAACTTAAATATTATTTTATAATATATTCACAAATACCTTTCATTAGTCATAAGGGCTCAATTTGTCTTGGGAGCAATCATTAGGAGGAATAAAATGGCCCCAGTCCTATCAGTACACAGAAAACCTGTCCTAATCACTCAGGAGGACAAGTTACTTCACAACACTGAGGTAAAGAGCTGCCTCATCCTCCTCTCTGCTCTGCTTGTCAGGGATTATGGTCCTGAATATAGGTGAATATCTGTGGGAATGGAGATGATGAGGAGACATGAGAGGAAGTTGAGGTGTGGATAATGAGCAGCAGCACTTGTATGCAGTCTCCATTACCACAGTCTGCCCTGTCTCTACTTCATGTCTGCTCATGAGCTCCTCTCTTTGTATCATATGGATGCTGGCCGGGTGCCATGTTGGGCACTGGTCAATGGGAGCTTGCTCATTTGTTCACGGCTTTTGGTAATTGTTACTTACTTTACTCTGTACGTTATTATATATGCAACTAAGTCATGTTAAGCCTGTAAGGCGCGGGCACCGACGCCGTGCACGCGCGCGCTTGTAGTCTAATTACGACACTGTCGCTTTAAGACACTTTGTTTTAGTTCAGACACAGGAAGTGGTCATAAGCTCCGACCTTGACCCTGCCTGTGATGTCACTTCCGCCAGGAGGTGATCATGTGCCCATACTTCGAGGCTACAGATGATGTCACATCCGCCAGTCCTGCACAGGAAGCACCGCCCTGTTAATTGGTTGCTTCACTATAAAAACCCCTCAGTATTGGTAGCAGGCGCCGGTGCCTTGTTGTTGCTTTGCTAAGCTAGAGACCCGGTCGCTCTGCTTTGTGACTAGGACCTTGGTTGCACACTAGGTGTAGTCTGTGGTCTAGGCAGGAGTTGTGTTTGTTGGGCTGCAACCTCCTTCGGGAGGCGCGGAACCCTAGTGTGCGCCAGTGTGTGTGTTTGGAGGCCACATTGTGTGTTGGGCTGCAACCTCCTCCGGGAGGCGCGGAACTCGGCACATGTGGTCCGATTGAGAGCTGGGTATCCTGTGCTGGTCCCAGACTAAACGCATTGAGTGCTGGTGCGCAGTTGCCTTCCGGGCATTGGGGCTCATCCCCTATCCTCCTTCGGGAGCTAGTTATTGAGTGCTAGTGCACACGTGCCCTTCGGGCATTGGGTCTCATCCCCTGTCCTCCTTCGGGAGCTTGCCTTTCCGGCTGCTTGGTTCCTAGGTTGCCCTGCTCGGGTGACTCAGGATCTGAGTCCAGTGATCCCCGGTGGCTCTGTCTCAGGGCAGAGTCACTTCTTTATTTAAAAAGGGCTCCATGGCCTAACAGTAGGCACCGGCCAGGGATCCGCCGGTGCTATGTCTCAGACTCCCTCCATGCAGGAGTACGTTAAACAATGGGAACAACGCATGCAGGAGATGGAGCAACGTGCTGCCGCCATCTCGGCGTCTAGCACGGAATTTTCTGTCCACCTTAGACGGTCGGTTGCAGGCCGTGGAGCAGCAGGCTGCCGCTATTTCCCACTCCGCTGCTGCTTCGGTATGTCCGCAAGTTCCCGTGGCGATTCACCGACCGCCTAAGTTACCTCTGCCCGAACGTTTCCGTGGGGAACAGCAGGAGTGTCGGGGATTCTTAAGTCAGTGCCTGATCCACTTTCAGTTGAACCCGGACAGTTTTTTGGATGACCACACTAAAGTGGCATTCATAATATCCCTCTTGTCCGGGCAGGCACTGGCTTGGGCTACCCCTCTATGGGAGAGAAGTGATCCTTGCATGGGCTCCCTACCTCTCTTTTTGTCCTGCTTTAGGGAGGTATTTCAGGGACCTGATCCTCTGGTTACCGCCAGCTCCTGTCTTCTGGAGCTACGCCAGGGAACGGACTCGGTTTCACAATACGCCATCCGTTTCCGAACCCTGGCGTCCGAGTTGGCATGGCAAGATGCTCCCTTGCTAGCGATTTTCTCCGCCGGCTTAAGTCCGTCCATCAAGGACGAGCTGGCAGGTAGAGAGAGACCAGGTACTCTTCGTGGTCTCATCGATCTGGCCATTAGGATTGACCGCCGTCTGCCGAACGCCGTCTCGAGCAAGCTACTGAGCGGAGACGGGGTCGGCTAGCTCCGGTATTTTCCAGGCCTGTGGTTCCACCTGAAGAACCTATGGAGATAGACAGACTCGGTCCCCGCAGGTCTGGGGTGGTTTGCTATTTGTGTAAAAAACCAGGCCACATTGCTCCCCATTGTCCTCAGAAGTCGGGAAACGGGCGCACCTAGGGTCAGTGGGAGGTATTCCCCTAGGTGAGATCGCACAAACCTCCACAAAATGCACACTGCCCGTCTTGATCAGGGTAGATGGTAAGACCACGCCAACCAGAGCCTTTATTGATTCCGGTGCTTCTGGTAATTTTATTTCACGTAAGTGGACCCAGAAGCTCGGAATTCCTATCAAACCTCTGGCCACCAGTATAAACATCACTGTGGTGGACGGTTCCAAATTAGGCAGGTGCATCACACACCGCACAGTTCCTGTTGAGATCCAGATAGGAGCCTTACATAAGGAGATCATTTTGCTCCTAGTATTACCTCAGTCTGTGGACCCAATCCTCTTGGGCCTTCCATGGCTGAGACTACACGCTCCCACACTGGATTGGACCACCGGTGAGGTCAAACAGTGGGGTCCTTACTGTCAGGACAAGTGCATGACGAGGGTGATCTCTGTAGAGACACCGCCCCTTCCAGCTGAGCTTCAGGGGTTACCTGCGCAATACATGGCTTTTGCTGACGTCTTCTGTAAGAAGGGGGCAGACACTCTTCCCATACATCGTCCTTACGACTGTGCCATCGAGTTGGTGCCGGGGTCTACTCCGCCCCGTGGTAGAGTGTACCCTCTGTCCGTACCGGAGACCGAAGCCATGTCAGCTTATATTAAAGAGAACCTTGAGAAGGTGTTCATACGAAAATCCAGTTCCCCTGCTGGGGCTGGTTTCTTTTTCGTTTCTAAAAAAGATGGGTCCTTGCGACCGTGTATTGACTATAGGGGTCTTAACGACATCACCGTAAAAAAAAAAAATACCCGCTTCCTCTCATCTCCGAATTATTTGATCGGTTTCAGGGCGCAACGGTCTTTTCCAAACTAGACCTGCGCGGGGCATATAACCTGATTCGTATTCGGGAGGGTGACGAGTGGAAAACCGCATTTAACACCAGAGACGGTCATTATGAATACCTGGTTATGCCCTTTGGCCTCTGTAATGCCCCAGCGGTGTTTCAGGACTTCCTGAATGACATATTCAGGGATCTCTTGACTACTGCTGTGGTGGTCTACTTGGACGACATTTTGGTGTTTTCTCGCGACTTATCTACCCACAGGCGCATGGTGAAGGAGGTGTTGCACCGCCTTCGGATTAACCATTTGTACGCCAAATTAGAGAAGTGCGAGTTCGAGAAGACCCAGTTGGCCTTTCTTGGCTACATAGTTTCCGCACAGGGGCTTCAAATGGACCCCGATAAATTCAGGTCCATCATGGCTTGGCCCAAACCGCAGTCTTTAAAGGCGGTCCAGAGGTTTCTGGGGTTCGCCAATTATTATAGGAAGTTCATTCCCCATTTCTCTTCCCTGGTGGCCCCCCTCACTGCATTGACTCGCAAAGGGGCTAATCCTAGTAAATGGTCGTCGGAGGCGGAGCACGCCTTCATTGCGTTGAAGGAGGCCTTCCTATCGGCCACAGTGATTCATCGCCCAGACCCCCAACGCCCCTTCTTCGTGGAGGTGGATGCGTCATCGGTAGGGGCTGGAGCTTTTCTCTACCAAAAGGATGGCAAAGGGACTAAACTGTCCTGTGGCTTTTTCTCCAAGGCCTTTAATCCTGCTGAGCGGAATTATTGCATAGGTGATCGGGAGCTACTGGCCATCAAACTGGCTTTAGAGGAGTGGAGACATCTCCTGGAGGGGGCCAGGTTTCCCGTTGTGATCTTCACCGATCACAAGAATCTTTTGTATCTCCAATCTGCTCAGAGGCTTAACGCTCGACAGGCGAGATGGGCTCTTTACTTTTCTCGTTTTAATTTTGTTTTACACTTTGTGAACGGGGACAAGAATGTCAGAGCGGATGCGCTGTCCCGCTCTTTTGATGCCCATGGTACTGAGCCTGAGGTTCGTCCCATCATTCCTGCAGAAAAGCTTCTACCTGTGAACCCTATTGGTCTGCGCCAGCTGCCTCCGGGTAAGACGTATGTGCCACCCGCTCGCAGAGAGGAGATCCTCTCTTGGGGTCATAACTCTCGTCTGGCTGGACACCCGGGTCCCAAGAGAACGATGGAATTAATTTCTCGGCACTATTGGTGGCCAGGCCTCAGTCGGGATGTTCGGGCTTTTACCCAGGGGTGCACCACCTGTGCCCGTAATAAGCCGGTCCGCCAGAGACCTTCGGGCTTGTTGATGCCGCTGCAAGTCCCTGAGAGTCCCTGGCAGGACATCGCCACGGACTTCGTGACGGGGCTCCCTTCCTCGGAAGGAAATACCGTGGTCTGGATCGTTACTGATCTATTCTCCCACGTATGCCACTTTGTTGCGCTGCCAGGGTTGCCTTCTGCGCCTCACTTGGCGGAATTATTTTTTCGCCACATCTTTCGGTTGCATGGGTTACCGAGGCGAATTATTTCCGACAGAGGTCCTCAGTTTGCAGCTAGGTTTTGGAGGGAGCTGTGCCATCTACTGGGGGTTGATGTGGATCTTTCTTCGGCTTTTCACCCTCAAACTAATGGCTTGGCAGAAAGACTCAACCAATCCCTCCAAATTTACTTGCGACATTTTATTTCCGCAAGGCACGACAACTGGTCTGAGCTGTTGGCCTGGGCAGAATTTGCAGTAAATAATTCTGTGTCCGATGCTGTGGGGAAAACCCCCTTCTTTGTCCAGAATGGACAACACCCCCGCCTTCCTCTTCCTTTGCCCGTCACGGCAGAGATGCCCGCTGTTGCGGATTTCGCCGCACATCTGCGAGATGTCTGGCAACAGACCCAGTCCTCCTTGGCTGCTTCCAAGACCAAAATGAAGCATCATGCTGATCGCAGACGTTCCAGCGGTCCGGAGTTCGCGCCTGGAGATCTGGTCTGGCTTTCCTCAAAATACATTCGGCTCCGAGTGGCGTCTTTGAAATTTGCGCCCCGTTTTCTCGGTCCTTTTCGGGTACTGTCCCGAATTAACCCAGTCACCTATCGTATTAAACTGCCTCTGTCATGGAGAGTCGTAAATTCCTTTCATGTCTCTCTTCTCAAACCTGTACGGCTGAATAGGTTCTCTCCTCCTTTACAAGAGGAGCCAGAAACCGTTGAGGCCGAGTACGAGGTACGGGAGATCCTTGACTCTAGGACTATACGAGGTGTCACATCCTATCTGGTGGACTGGGTGGGATTCGGCCCTGAAGAACGGACCTGGGAGCCAGAGGATAATTTGAATGCCCCAGATCTGATTGCGGCCTTTTGGAGGAGGAGGGGGGCCCTGAAGGGGGGGGTACTGTAAGGCGCGGGCACCGACGCCGTGCACGCGCGCGCTTGTAGTCTAATTACGACACTGTCGCTTTAAGACACTTTGTTTTAGTTCAGACACAGGAAGTGGTCATAAGCTCCGACCTTGACCCTGCCTGTGATGTCACTTCCGCCAGGAGGTGATCATGTGCCCATACTTCGAGGCTACAGATGATGTCACATCCGCCAGTCCTGCACAGGAAGCACCGCCCTGTTAATTGGTTGCTTCACTATAAAAACCCCTCAGTATTGGCAGCAGGTGCCGGTGCCTTGTTGTTGCTTTGCTAAGCTAGAGACCCGGTCGCTCTGCTTTGTGACTAGGACCTTGGTTGCACACTAGGTGTAGTCTGTGGTCTAGGCAGGAGTTGTGTTTGTTGGGCTGCAACCTCCTTCGGGAGGCGCGGAACCCTAGTGTGCGCCAGTGTGTGTGTTTGGAGGCCACATTGTGTGTTGGGCTGCAACCTCCTCCGGGAGGCGCGGAACTCGGCACACGTGGTCCGATTGAGAGCTGGGTATCCTGTGCTGGTCCCAGACTGAGCGCATTGAGTGCTGGTGCGCAGTTGCCTTCCGGGCATTGGGGTTCATCCCCTATCCTCCTTCGGGAGCTAGTTATTGAGTGCTAGTGCACACGTGCCCTTCGGGCATTGGGGCTCATCCCCTGTCCTCCTTCGGGAGCTTGCCTTTCCGGCTGCTTGGTTCCTAGGTTGCCCTGCTCGGGTGACTCAGGATCTGAGTCCAGTGATCCCCGGTGGCTCTGTCTCAGGGCAGAGTCACTTCTTTATTTAAAAAGGGCTCCTTGGCCTAACAAAGCCTACTTTTTCCTGAATCAGAGATTCAGCTGAAGATCTTATCATCTGTATTGAGGATCATAATCCCTGACAAGCAGAGCAGAGAGGAGGATGTGGCAGCTCTTTACCTCAGTTTTTTTAAGTAACTTGTGTGATTAGGACAGGTTCTGTGTGTACTAATAGGACGGTGGCCATTTTGTTTTTCCTTATGATTGCTTCCCAGACAAAATGAGCCATTATAAATAATGAATGGTATTTAGGAAAATATTTATAATAAAGGAATACTTAATTATTGTCTTTTTTTTTTTAAATTCCTGGAGAACCCCTTTAAGGAGCAGACAATAAATTGCCGAAGGATATCGACAAATCCTTCCAATAGGGTATGATGATTTTATTCTGCATTCTTCTAGCTTATAATAAATAAGTTTTCCTGTTAATTACCGCTCCGGCATTAATCGCTTGCACTTCATTAAATGTTTGTTTGTTAATCAGACTGTTTGTATTCATAATGTAACCCGATTATGCAAACAACAAGGTGCTCTGCTGACAGACCTGTGCGCTGATAAGAGCTATTGACATTCTGGAAGACATTATTTACACTGGGAGGATTGAGGCTTCTACTGAATAAGAACAGTGATCTTCATGTACGGCATCTTCCAGCTGACTACAGTCATTAGACTTACCGTATGGCAGCACAACTCATTGATTTTAAGCTCTACCAACAATCTAAAGGCCACCATACACATTGGGTTATTGTCGGTAAAACCCACCATTATTGACCAACAGTCTGAGGAGCTCCCAACAGATAATGTCACGGGAGAGAATGATCGGGTGTGTTGAACTACAACGCTCTATCCTTATCTATATTCCACGGAGATAAGTCACCACTGGACGTATCTGGCAGCCACATTTTTCTATCTCGCTATCGAAACACATAGACACTTGGTTAAATTTGTATATTTATGGAGAGGTCAGAAGAGCTATTGATGTCACCATGTCCATGTGGACTGAAAGGAGAATTAAGAAATTTAACCAACCTTGTTTCCTATCATCAGAAAAGAATTGGCGCACATGATCTGCATTACATTTGTGTTTTATGACACTTGTATTATGGTGAATTCTAAGATTCAGGAAAAAATAGGCTTAACATGACTTAGGTGCATATATAATAACGTACAGAGTAAAGTAAGTAACAATTACCAAAAACCGTGAACAAATGAGCAAGCTCCCATTGACCAGTGCCCAGCATAGCACCCGGCCAGCATCCATATGATATAAAGAGAGGTGATGGTGATAAAACAAGTTACCTTGATGATGTTTTAATGGGGCTAAGCTCTTTGTTGCACAGCTAAATGTTTTCTAGTCTCCTGGCCCCTCCTAGCCCTACATAAAGGTCTTCAGTGTGCAGAACCATCTACAGTTACTTCATACTTTAGGAACGCGTTCAGGTATCAGGCACCATTAACCAACTACATTAAAAAGTATTAAAGGGGAAGAAACCACTAAAATACCATGCTATACAACACTATTTGTACCTTGTTCAATAAGGGTGCTTAGCAGTAAAGAGTCCTGGGGTGTCCGGAAAGGGTTGTCCAGCCTTTTGATTATATCTTTCATGTAAGTACTTGTGGAATTGACATTTTCTTACATGTTGCTACATGTATAAATTAGATTTGGGTAGGCAAATTCTACCTAAGCAAATCAGAAGATATTCTGATTCTACTGAATCAAATTTTTTTCAAGAATTTGGATCGAATTTTGAGACTCAGGTACACCACAATCTATATAGTTAATATGGAGGTGAAGAACAATAGTTCATGGAACCTGATATATGGTAATTAGGGTGAAGAACACTTTCATTTTTTGCTTATTTGGTCTGAAAGATCTAGGTCTCATATGGCTACATCCAGATAAATGTATAACATTGGCCATGCAAACCGAGCAACTATAGAGTTACCTCCATTTACAGTAGATGTGTCCACTGGAAACCATCTGGAGGTGAGAAGCCAAAGATTGAAGGGTTCTTCTGATTGTGCCTGCAACAGAACATTTGGACAGGACTTCAACCAGTAGCTTTGCTCAATGTAGAAGAAGAAGCAAAACGTGGAGAAAGCCTTGAGGTGGCTCTGTAGGGCTTGATGAAGCCATGGGTGAAGAATCTACTGAGCTGAGCTCCACTGATGGCTGGAAATTTTTGCATTTATGAACATCAAAAAGGGAATGATAATCCAAGGATCAGTAGACATCTTAAGGTAACAAGGTAGAGGTATGAGCAAACCACTGTGCCAGGATATCTAGATAAATGTCTGGGAGAGGTAAACTGATTCTTTGCTCTAAGTGATGGAAAGGTCTAGGAATTTGTTCCCTTCTGTAGGATGTCTTTGTGGAACATGTAGTCCGCTGCAGGCATCCTCTATTGTATGCATTTTTGCTGGGAATTGCTGTTAGCAACGGATCACATGTGCAGGAATTGCTCCTCCGGTTTTATATGCGCAACAGCATATGGGTTTTGAGCACTTTTCTGCCATTTTAGACCACGTTTTTTTCAGTGATGGCTTAAAGTCTAGGAATAACGAAATGCCCATGCAGCACTTGACTTTCTATAAAAAGCACAAAAAAAAGGAAACGTGAAGAATTCTAAACTGAAAAACGGGTTTCATACAAATGACTGTACGGTGTAAAGATACTCAGTGATTTCCAAACACACAAAAGGAAGCTAAAGGCTTTGTGTATGTAGCTGAGATGTGTTTTCAAACCATCTAAGGCACTAAGTAATATAATCCCTTTTTGTCATTCTCAGTGCCATTACACCTTGCATTTTGAAGTTTCTGGAATTCAGATTTTTCCAAAACCCACTTGAGTGTGATGTTCTTGCCGACGTTCCATCAAGCACAATGCAGTGGGCTGAACAGCACTTGATAGCGGTACAATGCTGGGGAGCTTTATCACAGAGAAATAGAAGCCGGAAGATTTATTTTCCCTGATTGTTTGTCAGTCATCTTTCATAAGACTCCAAGAATAAAATCTTTAACAGAACAAAGAATGTGTCAATAATGTCCCCGAAAATCAGACAAGAGAGCTAAACTGAGAACAGACGTGATGTATTCTTATCAACAAAGACAAAATGTATCTGTATAAGACAAAATATTCAGAGTCCAGTAGTGATATCAATAGATATGTCATTTTAGTGCCGCTGCTTGGCAACATTATAGTAGTTATATTCTTGTACATAGGAGCAGTATTATAGTAGTTATATTCTTGTACATAGGAGGCAGTATTATAGTAGTTATATTCTTGTACATAGAAGCAGTATTATAGTAGTTATATTCTTGTACATAGGAGCAGTATTATAGTAGTTATATTCTTGTACATTGGAGGTAGTATTATAGTAGTTATATTCTTGTACATAGGAGCAGTATTATAGTAGTTACATTCCTGTACATAGGAGCAGTATTATAGTAGTTATATTCTTGTACATAGGAGCAGTATTATAGTAGTTATATTCTTGTACATAGGAGGCAGTATTACAGTAGTTATATTCTTGTACATAGGAGCAGTATTATAGTAGTTATATTCTTGTGCATAGGAGGCGGTATTATAGTAGTTATATTCTTGTACACAGGAGGCAGTATTATAGTAGTTATATTTTTGTACATAGGAGCAGTATTATAGTAGTTATATTCTTGTACATAGGAGGCAGTATTATAGTAGTTATATTCTTGTACATAGGAGAAGTATTATAGTAGTTATTTTCTTGTACATAGGAGCAGTATTATAGTAGTTATATTCTTGTACATAGGAGCAGTATTATAGTAGTTATATTCTTGTACATAGGAGCAGTATTATAGTAGTCATATTCCTGTACATAGGAGGAAGTATTATAGTAGATATATTCTTGTACATAGGAGGCAGTATTATAGTAGTTATATTCTTGTACATAGGAGCAGTATTATAGTAGTCATATTCCTGTACATAGGAGGAAGTATTATAGTAGATATATTCTTGTACATAGGAGGCAACATTATAGTAGTTATATTCTTGTACATAGGAGGCAGTATTAGAGTAGTTATATTTTTGTACATAGGAGCAGTATTATAGTAGTTATATTCTTGTACATAGGAGCAGTATTATAGTAGTTATATCCGTGTACATATGAGCAGTATTATAGCAGTTATATTCTCGTACATAGGAGCAGTATTATAGTAGTTATATTCTTGCACATAGGAGGCAGTATTATAATAGTTATATTCTTGTACATAGGAGCAGTATTATAGTAGATATATTCTTGTACATAGGAGCAGTATTCTAGTAGCTATATTCCTGTACATAGGAGGCAGTATTATAGTAGTTATATTCTTGTACATAGGAGCAGTATTATAGTAGTTATATTCCTGTACATAGGAGGCAGTATTATATTAGTTATATTCTTGTACATAGGAGCAGTATTATAGTAGCTATGATCTTGTACATAGCAGGCAGTATTATAGTATTTATATTCCTGTACACAGGAGCAGTATTATAGTAGTTATATTCTTGTACATAGGAGGCAGTATTATAGTAGTTATATTTTTGTACATAGGAGCAGTATTATAGTAGTTATGATCTTGTACATAGGAGCAGTATTATAGTAGTTATATTCTTGTACATATGAGCAGTATTATAGTTGTTATATTCTTGTACATAGGAGCAGTATTATAGTAGTTATATTCTTGTACATAGGAGCAGTATTATAGTAGTTATATTCTTGTACATATGAGCAGTATTATAGTAGTTATATTCTTGTACATAGGAGCAGTATTATAGTAGTTATATTCTTGTACATAGGAGCAGTATTATAGTAGTTATATTCCTGTATATAGGAGCAGTATTATAGTAGTTATATTCTTGAACATAGGAGGCAGTATTATAGTA
Source organism: Rhinella marina (assembly GCA_900303285.1). Classification (NCBI taxonomy): domain Eukaryota; kingdom Metazoa; phylum Chordata; class Amphibia; order Anura; family Bufonidae; genus Rhinella; species Rhinella marina. Next base: position 70,353 of record ONZH01005927.1, on the reverse strand, counting down.
GTTATATTCTTGTATATAGGAACAGTATTATAGTAGTTATGATCTTGTACAGGAGCAGCATTATAGTAGTTATATTCTTGTATACAGGAGCAGTATTATAGTAGTTATATTCTTGTACATAGGAGCAGTATTATAGTAGTTATATTCTTGTACATAGGAGCAGTATTATAGTAGTTATATTCTTGTACATGGGAGACAGTATTATAGTAGTTATATTCTTGTTCACAGGAGCAATATTATAGTTGTTATTTTCTTGTACATGAGGGCACTATTATAGTATCAAAGCTATATTCTTGCAGATAGGAGGCAGTAATATAGCAGTATTATAGAAGAGAAATATCTAGGGGTGCTGATATCAGACATCTTCAAAATGACCACGGCTATTTTGATTGAAGATGCAACGCAAAATCTTGTGCACAGTGACATATGACTTCAACACGCTGGCCAGCGTGATGAAGTCATCTTGTCATTGCGTGAGATTTTGTGTGGTGTCTTCAATCAAGATGGCCATGGCTGAAACTACGCAATATAGATAAGGTGAGTATTTTTCATTTTTTACTGAATTAACCCCTAAAAGCCTTCAATGTTAATCTCAGATGCTGCACTCATTGATGAATGCGGCATCTGAGGGGATCAATGATGGTGGCGAGGCTATCACCATTCCCTGTCATTGCACCCGCTACAGAAAAAGAAATGCACTTCGTGACAAAGTAATTTGTCACAAAGCAAATTTCTTTGTGAAAGTCGGCAAAGCACCTGAATTGAATTTTCCATAACTTTGTTTATCTCTAGTAATAATGTAAGGGCTGACGAGATGGACCTTGTGGTCTTTTTCTGCTGGCAATCTTCTACATTTCTATGTCCTGCAGAACTGCACATGTTACAATGTTAAAGCAAACTTCCATTAAAAGTACGAATTTGTGGCTGGATTATAATTAGAGTGATTGAACAGTTTGGTGTTGGAAGGGGGGGGGGGGAGATTCCAATTTGGCATAGTCTACATAAAGATGTCAAGATATGACTGACAGCCAGAATAAAATGAGAGCGGATTCTGGTCCCCAAAGAATGGATTAATTTGGAGTTTTCAAGTCTTGCTGTGAAGAAACTTTGGATTTTGTATTAAATTGACGCTGCATTTAATCAAGCAGCCAGCAAAGCAGCGTTTGGACATCAGTAACGAAACTTAACCAACCGCATGAAGAAATTAGATTTCTCATCAATACGGGATTAAAATGCTTATGATTTAATCCAATTCCATGAAGAGCTGTTTGTCTCTATGCAAAGAAGAATCTGCGGACAAAAATTATTCTCAATGTAAATTTGCTGTAGGTTTATGAACAAAAAAATGTAGACAATTGCCCTAATTTATCCAACTGGTTTTGTCTTTATTTTCGAGTGCATTGCAATTTTTTGTCAATTTACTTATGAGACAAATTTAATTTAATCTACGACAGGCCAGTTATTTTTTGCTCCAGCTGTTTGTGGGCCTTCCTCTGGAATAATTTGGTTGGTTGACCCTATTCATCATAGAGAACATGAGGACAAGTTTCCAAAAATTGTCTCAACTACAGTCCTCTCCTGACCTACTTTGACTTGCAGACTGTTAGCTTTACACAAATAGACACATTTGAAGAAAAATTTCAAATTGTCCCCTATTGATAACTCATGGCCTTTGTTTTTCCACTTTTTTTTTACAAAAAGTGGAGAGAGCTCAAACTCCTCTGCTACATGAGCCATGGGCTACAGTCAACACAAACCCTATTTTATAGCTAAGGACAGTTCCAAAGGTCATTCGTCAGGGACACAGCTGAGGTCTATTTCGGCATGTTCTTCCAGTGTTGCATGCCAAGTTGGGTGTCACCAAGCCATTTAGCCTTCACCCACTACAAAAGTTCAGCTTCCAGCCCTAGCTCTGTATCTAAATACCTGGCCACGGAAAAATGTCCTGTTGGCATACCCTGGGAACCAAGCTCTTAGAGGACATGCCTTGGTGCAACCCTTCAAGTTTTGCTCATATGCTATTACCAGGATTGATTAGATACAGAAACAACCCATATTGTCCTCATCGATAGAATAGATATTCACAGCGAGCACCCAGGAATTTCTTATCAAAATGTTTTTTCCCATTATTTTTTAGAATAGTGTCTGTGATTAGATATGGGATATGGCAGCAAACTGAACCTTTGCCCCAATGATCTCAGTTACGCAAATCTAATAACAACTCCCAACATGTAGCATGCAATTACTAGTGCATTGTGGGTAGATGTGGTGTCTATACCAAACGCTATAGACTAGTCTAATATAGAAAACAATATAACCCTCATAATGCCATGCATGGTATCCACTCTCTAACTTTGCCCATTCATCTGCTATGGCATATGAGAACCCTCCTGTCCACTGGAACTACATTGTTGGCAAACAAAAGGGTGAGAAATTTGACAATAGGTTATAGAAATTAAGTGGAGGGGTAAAGTCTACTGTTCTCAGTGACAAAACCCATCAACATAATGGGGGTCCCAGTTAGATTTTTTATTTGAGGCCTCCTATCTTGTGGGTTCATCACATTCAGGGGTATTATCAACAGAAGGCTGCTAGAGTTGCATCTCATTCCATGATCCAGGGTCAACTAAAAGAGTGAATGCAACTTTGAATGTGGCAAAAATCTGAATGGCCAAAAACGTTGGTCCCTTAGCCAAAAAGAGTGTACCATTGTCTATAATCAGTGTCTGATACAGCAGTGCTCACTTAAAAGGGTTCTCCAGCAGTGAAAATTATAGGTTAAAGGTTTAGATTGGTTTAATATTATACAAGGCATGATTTCACTGATCCTGGAGGCTCCTGGGTCCCTGCTAGTCTCTACTTCCTGGACCAGTCTTGTCACACAGGAAATGCCAGGAGAAGGAGAAATGCTCAACCAATCAGTGGCTAAAGCAGGTCACTGCTGTGGCCACTGATTGGGTGAGCTGGCATCTCCTGGCATTTCCTGTGTGACAAGATAGGAGAAAGAAAGTAGAGACCAGCCGGGACCCTGTCAACATTAGACAGGGAGAGGTGGAAGATTTTAGCCTGCTAACTTCCTAAGATTCACTCCAGCTGAATCGGTTGGATAATTCGATTTGGATCTAAATAAATTTAAGTTGAAAGTGGCCCAATTGCCACTTTTACTGTCTTCTAGGATGGCACGTAACCCTTTCAAGACCTTTAAAGCCATGATATCATTAGCAATGTGAAAAAAGTTAAATACATTTCCAACCTGAATTTTCCAAAAATTCAGGTTGAATTCAATTCGAACAGAATTCATTTGCATCGATAGTAATATGAAAAAAGTTGAATAAATTTCCAACCTGAAGTTTTGGAAAATTTGGAATTTGCATACAAGCCCATCACTTTTTCCCCACTGGACATCCCCTTTAAATGGGTCTACGCTGCACAAGTTTTAATTGCTTAAGGGAAAAAATCACCCATGTGCTTCCAATCTTGCACGGCCCCTTTAAATTTCACATTTTCAGTTATTATTCAATAAATTCTTTTACATCATTAAATATAAAATCCAATGTGGGATTGATTTATCATAGCATTATACGGAGAGATAAAGAATCAATTCTTATAATCCATTCTACCTCTGTACGTTCATCTTACTGATGCTTTGTGAGGTTTTTTTTTTTTTCCTTCCCCAAATAAGAAAAAAGACAAACCGTGGGTGTTTATTACAGCGGGTAAGTGCAAAAATCAGCCATCTGAATAATGGCTCCATAGAAATTCATATTACATGTGTAAGTGCTTCTGCCTCAGCAGTGACAATAACAGCAGATTTCATCTCTCTGTCTCCAAATGTCTTTCTGGAGTAAAAGTATTTTATTGTATGCATAGAAGACGAGTTCTGCTTAACTTTATTTTATCTATTTTTTCCTAATTCCTCCTTACAACAATGCATTTCAGTGTAACTGCCGTCAAATTAAAACCTACGATGAGGCCTCGTGGGGCAGATTACTAAAGGCTGGATATAAATGTATTGTAGGAATAGACACTATTGTCTAACTTTATACCAACTACAGCTGGCTTACATTGCAACAGAATGTTACACAGGAATTGTTGCGCACTTTTGGCTCACATTGTCAAATCTTAGGCTATGCCCCCTTCAGCTAAGCCACACTACTCATAATTAAACTCCAGAGCAGCACACACTATTCTGCTGACAGAGTCACTGTATACATACGTTACATTACTTATTTTGAGCTACATCCTGTATTATACTCCACAGCTGCACTCATTATTCTGCTGGTGCAGTCACTGTGTACATACATTACATTACTTATCTTGTACTGATCCTAAGTTACATCCTGTATTATACTCCAGAGCTGCACTCACTACTCTGCTGGTGGAGTCACTGTGTACATACATTACCTATCCTGTACTGATCCTGAGTTACATCCTGTATTATACTCCAGAGCTGCACTCACTATTCTGCTGGTGCAGTCACTGTGTACATACATTACATATCCTGTACTGATCCTGAGTTACATCCTGTATTATACTCCAGAGCTGCACTCACTATTCTGCTGGTGCAGTCACTGTGTACATACATTACGTATCCTGTACCGATCCTGAGTTACATCCTGTATTATACTCCAGAGCTGCACTCACTACTCTGCTGGTGGAGTCACTGTGTACATACGTTACTTATCCTGTACTGATCCTGTGTTACATCCTGTATTATACTCCAGAGCTGCACTCACTATTCTGCTGGTGGAGTCACTGTGTACATACATCACTTATCCTGTACTGATCCTGAGTTACATCCTGTATTATACTCCAGAGCTGCACTCACTATTCTGCTGATGCAGTCACTGTGTACATACATAACTTATCCTGTACTGATCCTTAGTTACATCCTGTATTATACTCCAGAGCTGCACTTACTATTCTGCTGGTGCAGTCACTGTGTACATACATTACGTATCCTGTACCGATCCTGAGTTACATCCTGTATTATACTCCAGAGCTGCACTCACTACTCTGCTGGTGGAGTCACTGTGTACATACATTACTTATCCTGTACTGATCCTGCGTTACATCCTGTATTATACTCCAGAGCTGCACTCACTATTCTGCTGGTGCAGTCACTGTGTACATACATTACTTATCCTGTACTGATCCTGCGTTACATCTTGTATTATACTCCAGAGGTGCACTCACTATTCTGCTGGTGCAGTCACTGTGTACATACATTACTTCTCCTGTACTTATCCTGAGTTACATCCTGTATTATACCCCAGAGCTGCACTCACTATTCTGCTGGTGCAGTCACTGTGTACATACATTACTTCTCCTGTACTGATCCCGAGTTACATCCTGTATTATACTCCAGAGCTGCACTCACTATTCTGCTGGTGCAGTCACTGTGTACATACATAACTTATCCTGTACTGATCCTGAGTTACATCCTGTATTATACTTATCCTGTAACATGTGATAACGTCATCATGCTGGCCGGCCTGAAGGGGTTAATATACCAGTTGTAGAATTAATTGGAAGTTTAGGTTATTAAGTCTTATGCTTCCATCAACAGGGAAGTATTTTATATTACACCTTTCATCTGATGCATTGGGAATATTAAACCACGATTCTTCATTTACTAGGAGAATAAATACCTGCTTCACGTGGAGACGATTATTCTTCATATATACGCTATGCCCATTACTCTTAATAGGCTGCAAGAGTTTGACACCGCGAGATCCCGATGCCTAACCTCGTAGTGAAGCATTCACCGCAGACTGTATTCTATGGGAGTAAATGAAGCAATATGTCACCCTCTGAAACCAAAGGTAGCTACAGTAGAAGACTGAGGGCTCAGCAAAGGTTCACATATCCTCTGAGTTGAAGACAGTCCACATGGCACCATAGACGGTAATGGGACCCTACCTCTGCTAGCCATTGTTTTCCATTGGATGCCATAATATGACATTTTGTGTAGGGGAGGATATATCCGTCATAGAGCATCTATATAAAGGCATCACGTGAGAGACTAAGAAACCATAGTACAGAGCTGAAGGGACCCCATGTAATGCTGTATGCGAGGCACCTCAAAGTAGGAGAAGAAGACCCTGGGATTTTCCATTTTTGTGTTTTCATTTTTTGTTCCCCACCTTCCCGGAACCATAACTTTTTGAATTTTCTATTCACATAAAAAAATACAAATTAATTTTTTTCTTTGCATCAATATATTGTAACCCTCATAACTGTTTTATATTTACGTCTATGGAGGTTTGTGTTTTTTTTGTTTTTTTTGGGTCAGGTGATCTCTAGCTTTTGGAGATAATATTTTGGAGAGTGTCTGCCATTTAGATTACATTTTGTTCAAATTTTTGGGGAGCTGAAGTGTCAAAAAACAGAATCAGCCATTTTGATTTTTTTTTCATTACGGCATCTACTGTATGGGATAAATACATTTATACTTTATTAGTTTGGGCACTTTTGGATGTGGTAGTACATTATCATTTTTTTTAATGTATTTAATTTATTATTTAATTTATTTTTTTATTTTTGGCTTGCACTTATATCAGGTACCCCAAGGGTACTTAAACATGGAATTGTTAGATCACCTGTCTCATAGACTAAGATGAATTACTATTGCAGCCTATGGGACATTCAATATATTCCCATAGAGCCCTGCAACAGGCAGTGCTCCATAGCAAATATTTCTGTGGTAGTCTCGGATCATTTAAAGGGACCAAGGCTACTACAAAGAACAAATGGCTCTACCGAGGGGTTAAATGTCTACGATCGGCTTTATTGCCAATCATGGATATTAGCACCTGGTGTCAGCTTTGTGAAACAGCAAAAACCCGGTGCCCATGGAACCCACTTTCCTCTGGAGCGGTCACCAACTTTAAAGACCTGACTTCTGCAGTACTTGTACGGCGAAACATCAGGAAGGAGTTAAAGGAGTTTTTCATGCTCCTGATATTGATGACCTTAGGATAGGTCATTAGTATCTGATCGATGGCGGTCTGAGACCCTGCCCCCCCCCATCCCACTGATCAGCTGTTCTCCTGAGGTTTCTTGGCACTGGAACTAGAATTTTTAATGCTACTTCATCTCAGCTCTTATTCACTTCAATAGGAGCTGAGCCATAGTGACCTAGAACTGCACTTTGAATGGACCTGTTCTTCCTGCTCCATTCAAGAGCTAGTACTAGTACCAGAGGCTGCAGAGAACAGCTAATCGTGGGAGTGTGGGTTGTCGGGTCCTCACTGATCGGATATTAATGACCCATCCTGAGGATGTTAACAATATTCGACTGGAAAGACCCTTTAACACCATTAGGTTGGGCATGGGTCACTAAGACCTGCTAGATATGTATTAGTAAGCCACCAGCTGTATGCACTCCCATGTCAGCACCCTGAATTGTGCTCCAAGGTCACTCCATTTAGGAAAGCAGGTACAAATAACAAAATACTTATTACCAAGAAATGGAACATATTTATTTTTTTATATTACTTTTTTATTGTTTCATACCCAACAGCAAATAGCTTACAGCCTTTTAGACAAGTTTTAAATGTCAAGCCTACAATGCATTCGGAAAGTCTTCAAAGTTGAGACCCTTTCACTTTGTTCACAGTTTGTTATGTTGCTGCTTTCTGTTAAAATAATAAGAAAGTGAAAAAAGAATTTCAGACATATTCGTCAATGTATTAAAAAGAAATAAAAAAGAAAAATTTGCATGGACAAAATACTCAAATCCTTGCTATGACACTTGACATTTAGCTCCGGGGCCTTCCATTTTTCTTCATCATCTTTTAGATGTTTCTACACCTTGATTGGAGTCACCTGTGGGATTGTATTTGGTTTAAGGACAAAACATGTTAAATTAGTGTTCCTCACTTAGATATTTCACTAGGATATGCCATAGGAAGGACTGTTGGTAAGGACGGCCAATACCCCCCCAAACCCAGGGGCAAAAGACCATGCGACTGCTATGGGGCTCAGGGCAAGAGGGGTCCAGTCTTAGTTGGGATCATCTCCTCTTCTACTGAAGGTCAAAACTTGGTCAGGGCTCTACCCTCTACAGGAGGGATGCCCAACCTGCGGCCTTCCCTCCTTGCAAAACTACAACTCCCAGCATGCCCGGACAGCCTACAGCAAGGCACGGTGGGAGTTGTAGTTTAACAACAGCTGGAGGGAAGCAGGTTGAGCATCCCTGCTCTAAAGGAACATCGTTTAGCAAATGAGGCAGTGGAAAAATGGTCCAACGGTCATTGAAAAGGGTTTAGGCAGAAACCTTTCTGTCCTGTGTGGGGGGCCTGGTTTGATTCTTGCTATGGGGCCCTTAATTCTCTATGTACATCACTGCCCAAACCCCATTCAAACTCATGCAGGGACCCATAATGAAAATAGGGCTCCATTCTAAAACGATCTTTGTGTGTGTTCATTGCTGAAGCCTGTTCATTTTTCACATTGGCCCACATTTACTAACATGATTGCGCTAAATTTTGTAATAAAATGTACCAATATTTGGCGCAAACCTTTGGTGCAAAGCAATCCAACCAATTCCTATTTTTGGCATGACTAGTTTTGGAAAAGTCTACTGCACCTAGCTTGCTAAGTTGACACAGCTTAGCAGGAAAGAGGCCATCACCCAGGAGCAGGGGCGTAGCTATAGGGGGTGCAGAGGTAGCAGTCGCTACCGGGCCCAGGAGCCTTAGGGGGCCCAAAGAACCTTGTGCCGCATAAGAAAAACACATCGCACTGAGGGAAGGGGGCCCAAGCTGAACTCTTGCACCAGGGCCCATGAGCCTTTAGCTACGCCCCTGCCCAGGAGGCAATATTTTGCACCAAAAGTTTGGCAAAAAATGATGTTGCAAAGTAAGCCAGCTAATAAATTGACTAAAGTGAGGTAAATGTGTATAGCATTGCACCAAAGTGTGAGCCACTATCAGGGAGGACTGGACATAGACCCCACATGAAAATTTCCTAGTGGGCCAATGCCCAGGGGGACAGCCAAGGCCTCCTTATGGCTGCTGGCCAGGTCCTAGGATCATCAGGTACTTATGCACTTGGGCAGCACTCACTATATATACAAATAACTGGTTCCACCATATTTTTAATGCCATATGTGCCAATATGATCCATTTGATGCCACTTTACATCATTTTTCCAACCTGTAACCCGGTTTGATCCTTCATGCACATGGCGGTCAGTGTAAAGGTCAGGGAGACATCTAATAAAGCCCAATTTGCCATTCAGGACTCTGTGAGTGAATTAGTTATGCTTAGTCTTTCAAATATTGGTCATCCTGACCGTAGGAAATAACTAGGGAACTTTTTAGAAAAAGAAATTTGTAGATTTTATGGAAATTGTAGCAGAAATCCGATTGGAGCATGACGTGAAACATTGTAACCACCTGTTTTTCTCCCTCAGTCACTGATAGAGTCAGACACTACATCAGAGGAAATCTACGTTACCATGTTATTTTCTGCCGCTTGCTCACCAACACTTGTACAAATCTCTCTCTACATGGAAATAATTCTCTACAGAGAAACATATGAGCTGTAGAGCTTCCTGTCCTGGGGCAATGATCATGAATCGCAGATATACAACTCATATGTTCTGGGCGAGAAACGCCCGCCAGGCATTATCACTGCGTCCATATCACTGTGTCGCCCCTTGTGATTCTATGATGGGAAGAAAACAAGAACGCTGTGACCTCTATCTAATCCAAAATTATCCAATGGGCCAGAAATTTCAAGATGCAGAGGAGAAAATAAAAAATGAAAAAATATAAAAAAAGAAGGAAAAACAGGTTAACATTAGAAGTATTTTACCTCTTCATCCGATCACTAGAGCGAGGAGATTCTGCTAAATATGCCATGGACCAAGGTGCTTAGTTGTTGTCTGATCCCCCACAATCCACTGCACCCTGAAGATTCGCAGCTTTAGATCTGACCTTAATATGAAAAAAAAAAAAAAAAAAAAAACGGAAAGCAAATTACTTCCAGGTTGCTCAACGCTTTGCAAAGGGGAAAAGGGGTTGTACGTGATTAGAGAAGCGCTTGCCCGTAGGTTATGCCTGGCATTGCACTCCGGTTCCATTGATGTTAATGGAGCTGAGCTGCAATTCCACACACTAACCTGGCTTCATTCTTATTTTTGTAAGAATGTAGCCATGTTTTTCCAGTCCCTAACAACCCAATAAAGAGTTGGACAATCTGTTTGAGGGACATACCGGTCGCCATATTGGATGCCGCATATTTTATTAGGTTCCATTATCCCTATTGGAGCTCTAGTGGTGGCATTTTCAGTTGGCACCCAGCCAGTGGCATACATAGAGAAGTAAGGGCCCCATAGCAAGGATCAGACCGGGCCCCCCACACAGGACAGAAGGGTTTCTGCCTAAACCCCTTTCAATGACCCTTGGGCCATTTTTTCCACTGCTTCATTTGCTAAATGCTGTTCCTTTAGAGGGTTGAGTCCTCCCCCAGGAGAAGAGGGGATGATCCCAACTAAGACTGGGCCCCCTCTTGTCCTGGGCCCCATAGCAGTCGCATGGTCTGCCGTTATGGTAGTTACACCCCTGCACCCAGCTCTCCTTGGTTCCAGAATGGCTAGCTGTACAGTAAATCTCCCTTCACTCCGGTGTTGCATAGCCCTATTGGTGGCACAGTAGTTAGCACTGATGCAGCGCTGAGGTCCTAAGCGTGAATCCGACCAAAGGCAGATGTTTGCATGGGTTTCCTCCCACACTCTAAAACATAAAGATTGGAATTTAGATTGTAAATCCCAAGAAGGACAGGTAAAGGTGTGAGTGATGGCAATCTCTGTACCATGACATGGAATATGTTGGTGCTTTGCGGATCAGTAAAACTCGGATACAGGCCATGTGGGTTCTGCAATTTGCGGACTGCACATTGCCAGCCCTGTGATAGAAATACCTATTCTTGTCCATGGCTACAGACAAGAATAGGACATGCTCTATGTTTTGCGGCCATGTTGAAATGAATGGGTCGGCACCCATTCCAAAAAATGGAGGAACGGATGCGGACCCAAAACTACGGATGTGTGAATGGACCCTTAATGCAGGGGTGTTACTACCATAGCGGCAGACCATGCAACTGCTATGGGACCCAGGACAAGAGGGGGCCCAGTCTTAGTTGGGATCATCTCCTCTTCTACTTGGGGTGAAAACTTGGTCTGGACTCTACCCTCTAAAGGAACAACTTTTAGCAAATGAGGCAGTGGAAAAATGGCCCAAGGGTCATTGAAAGGGGTTTAGGTGGAAACTTCTGTCCTGTGTGGGGGGGCCTGGTCTGATCCTTGCTATGGGTCCCTTACTTCTCTATGTATGACACTGTTTATAAGGATAATATACATTCACTGTGTAATCTGCAGAAGACACCCAAGGCTGATCCTGAAGTTTCTTATTTTCCTACTCTACAATCTGGGGTGTGTCTTATCATCGGGTGCGTCTTATAAAGCGAGAAAACACAAAATGCAAATTAAAAAATGCAATTACAAAAGTATTCAGATTCAGGTGCTGATTTGAAAAAATGTAGACTTTGTTTCATCACACAACCCCTTTAAAGAGGACCTTTCATGCATTTTTTTTACAGTAGCTAAATACCTTAACTCGTAGGGTACCCCCCGCTGATGCTGCCACCCGTGACCGTTCTTCAAAATAGTGCTCCTGCGCCCCGCTGCGGCCCCCTGTATTTTTCCCGCTCAGTATGTTAATTCTGAGCATCGGTACAGGGAGGAGGAGAGGCCCAGGTTTCTCAATGGGCGTCTCCTTCTCCCTGGCTGTGCAGCAATCCAATCACATCGGAGAGCGTCACAGCCAGGGAGAAAAAAACTCCCTGGGTGCAGGAGTGATATTTTGAAGAACGGTCACGGGTGGCAGCATCAGCAGGGGGTTCCCTACAAGTTAAAGGGGTTATCCCACGAATAATGTAAAAAATGAAAACCAGACATCATATAGCACATGACAACCTCCTTCTAACAAAGCTAGAACCAGCCCTGTACCTCACATGGATCCAGAGATCTCCTCATTCATTGCTCTGCTAAATTTATATCAAGCTGACAGCTCAAGGGGAGTGTCTTTTGTGCTGCAGCTCAGGGGGAGTGTCCATGCTCTACCTATCGCAGCTCAGGAGGCAGTTGAAAGATGAAACTGAGCATGTGCGGCCTTCTCAGTGAGCAGGTCAAAGAAATAAGAAATTAAGTGGCCCGATACAGACACATTTTACTGAATAACTCAGTAGCTATACAGAATTTTTAATTACATGCAATTACAAAAGTATTTAGATCCAGGTGCTGGTTTGCAAACTGTAGAATATTTTTTGTGGGACAACTCCTTTAAGGTATTTAGCTACTGTAAAAAAAATGCATGAAAGGTCCTCTTTAAATGTCCCGCACCACATACAAGTTACGATGTCATTTTTATTTTTTTACTACAGATGAAAATTTTTACAAAACTGTTGCAGGACGTTATTGGTTTTCCTTGATTTGAAAAATTCTAAAGGAAAAAAAAAACATAAATCAAGTACTTCTACAAATTGTATGGACGGAATATCTAGTGATTTACTTACCAGCTGCAAATGTAATGCACGATAAACAATAAAGGTAACGAGTTTTACTAATTTCCATTTAATGGAAGAAATAAAAGCGGTTTGTGTGGGAGACAGAGATTTGCATTATCTATGGCTCAGGATACCAGCTGTTAGACCCCCGGGGTTCCAACTTTTTTTTTTTCAAAGAAGACAAATTGTATAGAACATAAGAACAGACAAAGAACAACTAAAAAGTAATCAGTTTCTACATTGTTACAAGATGAAGTTGACGTCCACCTGTTCTCCTAGATGTTGGACCTTAAAGAAATTCTACAAGTTCCACGTTTTAACTTTTCAAAAGTGAGAAAAACTTCAGTAAATCAATCTCTGGAATGTTCTACATAAAATAATTTTAGCAGAATAGTGAGTGCAGCTCTGGAGTATAATACAGGATTTAATTCAGGATCAGTGCACGATAAGTAATGTAATGTATGTACAAAGTGACTCCACCAGCAGAATAGTGAGTGCAGCTCTGGAGTATAATACAGGAGGTACCTCAGAAACAGTACAGGATAAGTAATGTATGTACACAGTGACTGTACCAGCAGAATAGTGAGTGCAGCTCTGGAGTATAATACAGGATATAACTCAGGATCAGTACAGGATAAGTAATGTATGTACACAGTGACTGCACCAGCAGAATAGTGAGTGCAGCTCTGGAGTATAATACAGGATGTAACTCAGGATCAGTACAGGATAAGTAATGTATGTACACACTGACTGCACCAGCAGAATAGTGAGTGCAGCTCTGGAGTATAATACAGGAGGTAACTCAGAATCAGTACAGGATAAGTAATGTATGTACACAGTGACTGCACCAGCAGAATAGTGAGTGCAGCTCTGGAGTATAATACAGGATGTAACTCAGGATCAGTACATGATAAGTAATGTATGTACACACTGACTGCACCAGCAGAATAGTGAGTGCAGCTCTGGAGTATAATACAGGAGGTAACTCAGAATCAGTACAGGATATGTAATGTAATGTATGCAGTGACTGCACCAGCAGAATAGTGAGTGCAGCTCTGGAGTATAATACAGGAGGTAACTCAGAATCAGTACAGGATAAGTAATGTATGTACACAGTGACTGCACCAGCAGAATAGTGAGTGCAGCTCTGGAGTATAATACAGGATATAACTCAGGATCAGTACAGGATAAGTAATGTATGTACACAATGACTCCACCAGCAGAATAGTGAGTGCAGCTCTGGAGCATAATACAGATGTAATGTAAGATATGTACAGGATAAGTAATGTAATGTATGTACACAGTGACTGCACCAGCAGAATAGTGAGTGCAGCTCTGGAGCATAATACAGATGTAACGTAAGATATGTACAGGATAAGTAATGTATGTACACAATGACTCCACCAGCAGAAGAGTGAGTGCAGCTCTGGAGTATAATACAGGATGTTACTCAGGATCAGTACAGGATCAGTAAGGTAACTTTTTGTATAAATTATTTCTATTAATCAGCTTAACTGGGAATATTTTTGCAACTTTATTGTAAGAATTTACTGAACGTTAAAACACAAAGGGATTGCAAAATGAAATGTATCAATGAAGAACATATTTCTTTCTTGTTTCATTTGCAGTAATGTTCAGCTAATTAGCTTTCTGTCCACACGCTCCAAGACAATATTATGTTATTTTTTTCTTTCAAAGCTTTGAAACCTTCCCCGGAGAACTGGACTAAAACTTATATGTAAGCAGTAAGCGCTGCGCTCCACCCGTGTCGTCCGCTACATACAGATTTAACTTAAAGCATATTCCTTTCTTCCCTTCAGTTATTCAGGCAGGAATAGGATGACATCAAGCTTGTGATCTCGAATTTTCATCTTAAAGACAACCTTTTAAAGCCTGTCATGAAGATGGATCTGCTGAATAAAAGTTGTTTCCTTTGAGAACACCATTGTCTTCCTTGAGTCTCCATGCTGCCATATTATACGACAAGTTTCTCTACAGATAAAATAAATATTCAGAGCATGTAAGGGCGAATGGGTCCCAGCACGGTAACTGGGGAAACAAGACCTTGCGTCTCGCTTTACCCGCAGAAATTCTCGTAACTCATCATTAAATGCTTTCTCTTAAAGAGATACCGACTTGAATGGGGCCATCTGAAGCCACCAAATGAGTCTCTATGGAAAGGAATAGAAATTGTTGTTGTGTTCACTATCCATGAGGACTAAGAGTTTCTTCTCCTCAGCAACAATTTTAGGTCCAGCTGTTGGATCTCGACTAAGGGATGACTTTTGGTGCCAGATGCCAGGATGGTCAACAACAAATCAAAGCCATAGTATTTAGATAAAAGACTAGGGCAGTAAACTGAATCTTTGCCAAGGTAATGGGACGTCTACATATGTCTCTGGGTTACAAAAGTAATAATAAGATTGTAGCGGGAAAACGTCTTTAAGATTACTTCCCATTGACTCTATGAGGCACATTTATTCAAGTGATTGCCCCTAAAGTTTACCATAAAGTTTGATACTTTCAGACACCTAATTATGAAGTTTTAGACCTAATTTTGAAGCAAATTTATATTTGTAGTGGATGGAGCCAATGACTGTGGAGCTGCTCCTATTGAAGTGAATGTTAACCTGATCTGTCCATTACACAACAGATGAAGCTGTAAAGTTCCCACACCAACATCTGGCACCAGCGCTAACCCAAGACAACTGATTGGCGGAGGTGTGACACCCAACGCACTCATCGATTAGTTGATGACAGGCCACCAATATCAAAATCTTGGAATTCATAATTTACGGAAGGCAAGCTGCTGCCCCAAAATTGCATCCCTGTTCATGGAGGAATCAGGAGGAACCTATTTGCTCATGCTTTGCCGAAGCTCAGGATTTCTGCAGTTATCCTTGGTTGTCCCTTCACTGGTGTAGAACCTTAAATGACCCCTCTGCAGCACAGTCCCATTGTTTGCATGAACGCTTATCTCCGGTGAACGCAACTATCTCTTATTTTCAAGAGAGAATGTGGTGTCTCGTGAAACGATAAGTGAGATTACCGCTATAACTCACTACAAATGAGAACAGCAAGAATAATCAATAAGGTTATGATAGATAACCCAGTTAGCTTTTGAGCTGCAATTAGACGCTCAGGCGCCATTTCCCAAATTAAAGGGGACCGGCATGTACTGCTGACCAAAGAAAAAGTACGCCCCTCATCACCGAGTTCAATGTGCATTGGATCTTTTTGTCTCTGCTGTCAGTGCATGGGGACATTCCTGTGAGCTCCCCGGGGGCTGAAAACCAGTCCTAACCTAATAATTCTCAGAACTAAAGCTGTACCCATAGATATTAGATAAATGTCACATCAACAGAACATTCAGTTGACCAGACAGATGCATCAGATTTATCAAAGTGGCTCATGCTTTGATGAATCTTTTGAATTTTGTTCAAAATTTAAACTACCAACTGGTTGGCTTACTTTGTGCCAAAATATGCCAAATGTTTTAGACACTTTTTTGCACCCTGTTAAACAAGGTGCTATGGTCTAATGGGAAATGGTTGTGCTTTCACAGGAAACCGGGCACGGCTTATGGTGTAAGCCGTGCCCGGTTTCCTGTGAAAGCACAACCCTTTCCCATTACACCATAGCACCTTGTTTAACAGGGTGCAAAAAAGAGTCTAAAACACTCAATAAATGTGGCACAAAGCATGCCTGTTTTTGGCACAAATTGTGTAAGAATTCTTGTGAATTTTTATTAGTAATCCGCCTCAATGTATAAGAGAAAATTGTAGAACTTTACATTTTATTGGTAAGAAACTCATCCAAGGACCCATAATGAAAAAAGGCTTGTGTTCATTTTTCACACTAGCCCACATTTACTAACATGATTGCGCTAAATTTTGCAGGAAAATGTGGCAAGATTTGGTGCAAATTTTTGGTGCAAAGCAATCCAACCAACTGCCATTTTGGCATGACTAGTTTTGGAAAAGTCTAATGCACCTAGCTTGCTAAGTTGACGCAACTTAGCAGGAAAGAGGCCATGACCCAGGAAGCCACATTTTGCACCAAAATTTGGGAAAAAAAATATGTTGCAAAGTAAGCCAGCCAATACATGGACTAAAGTAAGGTAAAGGTGTCTAGCTTTGACCAAAGTGTGAGCCGCTGACAGGGGCAGACGGGACATAGACCCTACAGGGAAATTTCCTAGTGGGCCAATGCCCAGTGGGCCAGCCAAGACCTCATTATGGCTGCTGTCCAGGTGCATTAACAATCTGATGATCTCAACATTACCTAATGTTTGGAGCATCAGGTACTTATGCACTTGGGCAGCAGCTAGGTGACCTCCTGAATTCAACTGTATTACTGTCCTCAGTATGGTAATAGTACAGTATTTTATGCTGCACTGTGGTATTTGGTTTTGCTGTCAGTTTGAACCTATCTACAACATGGAGCCACGTTTAGTTTCTTTCCAGGGCATCGTTATGTTCCCAGTCCACTGTGATAAATCTTTAGACTGCTTGTCTATGTTTTGAAATTATTAAGTATGTCTCTTTGTCTTTTGAGTATTGGTTTGTTGATTATTAGACTTATAGGGTTGTATTCAAGATGGTGGCTTTTAACGTGGAGGAGGAGCATAGAGCATATGTGATATAGTCAATAGTCTACGTAATGTTACTCCTCGGCAGTATCAATACCTTCAGCAAGGTTGAGATGGTATGTGAGTGTCAATGGTGTCTATCCCGATTATGCCATACTTTTACAAAGAGAGAAGTCTCTATTTTGGATTTTCTATGAGTTCCTCTCTCCTCACCCATGGCAGAAACTTTTTTCTCGTCGTGATTTCTCGACTTGTCTTTTGAGTTTTGAGGACTTGACTGCTAGACCTGTGACACCTTCATTTTATAAGCTGCTGACACATCATTTATTCTGAATTTCCGCCTCATTCACCACAATAAAATCTTCTTGACAACGAGGCGCACGTGCTCCACTATTCACTGCTTTGCAAATTCAGCTACTTTTTTTTCTTAGCATCCACTAATTGAATTACATCAGAAAATTAAAGTTTGCTAGAAATGAGATATTAAATCTAAACTTGACAGAGGAAAGATACAAAGATGCATTTGGAAACTGTCAGGAGAAATGTAATGTACATGGCTTAGTTATGTACAGTATAATTACTGGAAGACCCCTCCCGGGGGCTAGAAGAGGTAGAGATCCTATCAAGTTGTCTTGGCCAGAGAAGAGAGCCATCCATTGTTCAGGGGGGAGACTGAGATTGACTTTTGTCCTGATACCTATGGGAGTAGGGATGTCATAACATATTGTGCAGCTCTATACTCAGCACTAATTATAGTCTCAGGTGGATACACAGCTAGGCAATGACCGTCTCTAGCCGGCACACAACTTAGCAGCCACAATCCCTAGTGGATGCACAGTTTTAAAGCTACAGTCCCTAGCAGGCAGCAAGCTTGGTGGTTACAGTCTCGAATAAGCACGCAGCTTGACAGTTACAATCTCTAATGGGAACACAGCTTGGTGTTTACAGTCTCAATTGAGAACATACAGTAGCTTGGCAGTTACAGTCTGGGGGCTCGGGGCTTACAGTATCCAATGGGTGCAAAGCTTGGTGATTAGAGTATTTAATGGGCACACAGCTTGATGGTTGCAATCTCTAATGGGCACACATCTTTGGGGTTACAGTCTCAATTGAGAACATAGCTTGGTAGTTACAGTCTGAGGGATTGGGGGTTACAGTCTGTAATTGGCACAAAGCTTGATGATTACAATATTTAATGGGCACACAGCTTGGTGGTGGTTATAATCTCTAATAGACGCACATCTTGGTGTTTACAGTCTCAATGACAACATAGCTTGACAGTTACATTCTGGGAGCTTTGGGGATTACAGTCTCTAATGGGCATAAATCTTGGTGGTTACGGTATTTAATGGGTTCACAGCCTGGTGGTTACAATCTCTAATGGGCACAGATCTTGGGGGTTACAGTCTCAATTGAGAACATAGCTTGGCAGTTACAGTCTGGGGCTTGAGGGTTACAGTCTCTAATGGGCATAAAGCTTGGTGATTACAGTATTTAATGAGAACACAGCTTGGTGGTTACAGTCTCCTTGACAACATAGCTTGGCATTTACAGTCTGAGAGATTGGGGGTTACAGTCTCTAGTGGACATACAGCTTGGTGTTTATTGTCTCTATTGAGCTCATAGAGCAACCCTTGGTATTTACTATATGTAAGGCCACCATGGCATGGGTGCTCTTTCTCAGTCACTGGTCACAATTACAGGCAAGGGTGACACTGCTCCACCAGTAGAGGAAAACACTTGAAGTGGTCTCAAGCCACAAGCTGTGTACACTGGGTTCTCCTAGGACGAGCAAAGATAAGTTAACTGCTGCTCACTCACCTGGCAGGTTTTCCAATCTGTTACAATACGTACAGTCTATTCCACAAGATGTGCTATAAAAACTCACTATATACTCGGCGGTATAATGTTCTCTAGAAAAAAAACAGCAGCCATGTTTTTACCAATCCTGGACAATATTATACCCCACAGGGCACTAAAATGACTGCCCAATTTTTCTGGACACTTTTACATCGTATTCTGTAAAAATCCTTTTGTGTGGCGTATTTTGAATAAATTATTTTTATAAAAAATATTTCTAATGTGATTATACAAAGAAATTAGATTTTTCTGTGTATAGGTTATTTCCAAGAGGCATAAAACCCAATTAAAAAATGCTCCTGAAATATGAAATATGACCAGGACCATCCTTAAAAAACATTTTCTATAGGAATTACTCAGGATGATACAAATTTTAATATAGTGTAAGTGACTCCTGAAACTTTCTCTTCCTCGGTCCCCTGAATGTAATCTTTGAAATGACTTTTTGATGTTATTAGTATTCACCATGAATGATGCCCAGAACTCAGAATCTGCATGAGAGTTTCATAGACCCTTTACATTAATGCAGTGGAATATCTCTACCTGTCATGCTGAATACTGATGGGATCTCATAGCAGCTTTTACTGGTAAGATTTTATAACCATTTTTGCATTTAAATATATCTACTTTAAAAACCAAATGCTGCAATTTCACAAAATGGGAAAAAGCTATAGCTGGAGCAGTAGATAAACAATAAAATAAAAAAATAATTCAGTAAAAAAAATCAATTGTACAAATATGAAGAAATAATAATAATAATTTTGTAATAAAATGTCTCAAGATTTGGTTCAAATTTTTGGTGCAAAGCAATCCAATCAATTCACATTTTTTGTATGACTAGTTTTAGAAAAGTCTACTGCTAAGGTGACACTGCAGGAAAGATGCCATGACCCAGGAGGCAACATTTTGCACCAAAATTTTGGCAAAAATTATGTTGCAAATTAAGCCAGCCAATATTAGATGGGCTAATGTAATATATCTAATATATCTTTAGAAACCAAATGCTGCAATTTCACAAAATGGGAAAAAGCTATGGCTGGAGTAGTAATAAACAAAAAAACAAAAAATAAAAAAATCTGTGAAAAAAATAAACTGTAAAAATATAAAGAAATAATAATGAAAATTAAAATAATAATAATAATCAGGGGCAGGCTACTATATGCCAAGAACTTGCCCCATCCACAAGTCATGACTGATCATGTTCTTCCTATTAGGATACATCCACACAGGACGTAACTTACAATGAAATATCTGGATTTGCTGAAAAATCTTCTACAAACTGCATTCAATCTACATGTGAATTTTATTGCAGTTTTGGCACAAATTTCACTCTATGCTTTGAAAAGGGTGACATTTGTGGGGAAAATTCACAGCATAAATTTATATGCTGCAGGTTAAAAACCTCAATGACAACTGTAAGTACAGACTTTCCAACCAAATTTTCACAAAAATCCATAGCATCCGTGTCCGATATGGACGTACCCTTAGTGTGGAATGGAAGACATCAAAGCATGTATGGGTGAGTACAGGCGAGCTTAGAAGCTTATTGCATACTGCGTTATGATTGAGGCCTGCTCTGTACTCACAATGGGTGATCCAGGTCCCTAAAACCCGCACCCAGGGGCTGAATGGGAACTTAAAGTGGCCCTGGAAAAAATAAATAAATAAAAGTGGGCCCATTTTGTAGGTAGGTCCAAATTATTAGAAGTCATTGCAAAACATGTAGGCAGGGTCAACAATACCATAGTGCAACATACCATCCTAGCAGAACCAAATAAAACAGTGTGGCACAACACAACACCCCAAAAGCTGTCCCTTTGTGGTGGTCATCAATAACTACCATCTTCTGTCCTCTTCCTCTAGTCATCTATGGAGCAGGGGGCTTAGGAGGTGAGCAGTGAAATTCAGGAGGACATGTGCGGTCAGTGGCTAGGTACAGGATTAGCTGATTCTCACAGCGCTTACTACTGCTGAGAGCTCATTATATACCCAGTCAGTGGCAGATAGGATGATTTGGGTGGCCCCCTGGGACATCAGCACACAGGGAAATTTCCCTGTAGAATATATGGCCAATCCATCCCTGCCCGCACCTTATTATATTTATGGGTCCCCCACTATAAAACACTGATGGGAACCTTCTAGAAAAGACAGAAACAGTTTTCACCCATTCTGACATCCACAGCCATTGTCTTTATTGGTCCTGGTGCTCAGGTGATTGGTCCTGATAGGAGTCTGCTGTGGGGTTAACTAGACAGAAGAGAAAAATCCTGGTGCTCCATGTAGGGGGGGAGGTGCTGATAGTAAAGTCCTGAACAACCAATGCAAATGAAAATTGAAACTTCTGTACCCACCAGAATAGTATTCAGTGTGGTTTTTATTGGTTTCTTATCTCGTTAGAGACTAATCAGATTTTAATTGAATGTTTTTGGGCAGTGGACCATCTTCCGGCAGCAGACAGTAGACCAAACAGTGAACCTTCTTTAGGCCCAAACAGTAAAAACAGTAGACCTTCTTCAGACCCATAAGGTAAAAACATTAGTCCATCTTCAGGCCCAGACAGTAAAAACTGTAGACCTTCTTCATGCCCAGACTGTAAAAACAGTAGACATTCTTCAGGCCCATACAGTAAAAATAGTAGACCAAACAGTGGACCTTCTTCAGACCCAGACAGTAAAAACAGTAGACCTTCTTCGTGCCCAGACAGTAAAACATAAGGAAAGCATTCATTTCTCTGGTACATACACAAACTTTTGAATTCACCATATCTGTGAATGCACCCAGGAGAGGAAAAGACCTGGTGGCTCTGGCTCCATCCACAGCAGAAGTGACGTCCTGTCCACAGTCCAAGCCAGAAACCTGGAAATGGAGGAAGTTAGGTTTTCAAAAGAGAAGGGTCATGTGACTGGGTTCTCAGGAGGAAAATATATTTCAAACTGTCTATTTTAACTGTCTACTGTGTAATTAAGATGACTTTTCAGGACCTGCTGGGTCAAGTAAAAATAAATAAATAAATAATGTTTAAATAATATGCAGTGAGCTCCCCCTAGTGGTGGCTACAGACAGGCAACATTTTTATGATGTACTTCCATGACTGTGGGAGAAGCATGAGTTAGAAGCTCTGAACACTTCACTGTTTCCCTTATAGATTAATATTATGAATTGAATCAGAATGAGAGTAAAAGGAATGCTTCAGAATAAACCCATGCACTAGTGCAGAGTATACAGTCAGGGGTGCACCTAGCCTTTCTGCTACCTGAGGCGAAAACTGAAACAGTTCCTCCCTCTCCAATGCCAATTTCTTAACCTAATCCCTTCTCTTCAAACCATAGCCCTTCCGCTGTCCCTCTCTTGTCCCTACCTGGGGCTGCCTGAGGCGATCACCTCACCTGGCCTCGTTGGTGGTGTACCCCTGATACAGCCCTGTACGGTGCTCCTTTGTGGAATGTTCCTTTAACGAAGACTGCTTTTGAGGATTTTATTGCTTCAGAGACATATACCCAAACAGCTTTGAACGGCGTCTATAGAATCTGTGAACAATGTAAACTAATTATAGTTGCAAACAAACATTATATAACACATTGACGACTCGTTCCCTTTCTTCTATCTGTATTTGTTTATAGCGATCAATATGAAATGCCTGCTTTGTCTCAGAAGATAAATTACTTATTGACTTGTGTGGAATAAATTAAATAAAGGTGGAAAATAGTTGACTTTAAGCTTATTTATCAAACATTGGAAGGAGAACTTCAGATCTAATAAGATTTATTTCCAAAACCAGTATAAATAAATAAATATATATATATATATATATATATATATATATATATATACTTCAACAAAGCCAATTGTAACAAAGCTGACACCTAGAGGTGCTAGTACAACGTTTAGGACTTTCCATATGACTTCAGGTAAATCTATGACTAGTTCACCTCTGCTACGTCCAGAAACTGATTTCAGATGTATTGTCATCTGGACTGGAAACCGAGATCAAAACGCACTCTATATTATGGGGGCAGGCTTTGCCATCCCGGACGTAAGGGCCAAGTGTTTGTCTGTACCCTCCTCAACACACTTACATACCTAAGGACCTAGTCAATACTCCCACTGCTAACAATTCAGATCCTCTGGGGAGGAGACTTGCCCAGGTTAATGCCACCAATTGTCAAAGGCATTGTACCAACTATCTCTAAGGACGCCTTAGTGGTTGCTTGCTTTGCATCTATCAAATGTCAACCCCAGGCCCATTTTTATTGTTCTTTGTCTATTCAATAGACAACTGAGACCAATGGAGGAACAGAAAATTTTAGTCATGGGTCTGGTAGGGGGTTGGTACAGTGAGCATTACTAGCTTACAGCATCATAAGCTGTTTGTAAAAAAAAAAAAAAAAAGGCTCTGGACAACCCCTTTAAGCAAGTTGACCAAGCGCCTAGACTAGTCCTAGATGAGAAAAATATTATCTTCCGTTTTCCAATTTTTCTCTGTCCCCTGTTCCATCATTGAAGGGGTCGTCTCACTTCAGCAAATGGCATTTATCATGTAGAGAAAGTTAATACAAGGTACTTAATAATGTATGGTGATTGGCCATATTGCCTCCTTTGCTGGCTAGACTCATTTTTCGATCCCATTTTACGCTGCTCGTTTCCACGGTTATGGCCACCCTACAATCCATCAGTGGTGGTTGTGCTTGCACACTATAGGAAAAAGCACTAGCCTATGTGAGCTCCCATGGTCCTGACCACCAGAGAGACTTCTTCCTTTAGTCTGCAGGCACGGCCACCACTGATGGATTGCAGGGTAGTGGTAACCCTGGAAATGAGCAGTGTATAATGTGATGGAAAAATAAGTCTAGTCAGCAAAGGAAGCAATATGGACAATCACAATACATTAGTAAGTGTCTTATATTAACTTTCTCTACATGAGAAATGCTCAAGTGAGACAACCCGTTTAAGAAAAAATTCAGTGTAGTCATGTGGCATGTCATCATATGTCATATATATAATTTTTATTTTATTTATTTTTTTAATTCTATTTATTTTCCAATACTTAGTCCAAAATGAATAGATCAAAAGTTAGTCCAAAGTTAATCGTTAGAACAGAGATCTGACTTGGCTATTTGCAGGGAAGATCCACTGCAGCAGTGACATCTGTGGGCTACATGATCTCAGTATTTCACATTTCTAAATTAAAAATTGTCAAGGATGAGAAATGCAGTGCAATGAAAATGATGCATTATTACCAAATGGAGCCGAGCACACAGCAGAATCACATGCAATCTGTTTAAATGTATCTTGACGTTGCAGCCATTTTAAGAGACATAGAATGAATGGACTACCGGAATATTGCAGAAGATTCTAAACTTAGAAGCAATTTTTTATATATATTTTTTTAGGAAATCTAAATTTGTCTCATAAGGTTGTCTGAAGCTGCAGTGGATATAATAACAGAGCTAGATGGATCTGAACAGGAGATGATCTCTGCCTGCAGCACTTACTTTTGTGTCAATAAAATCTCTCTTGTAATTCATAAAGTGAACGATCATTTAAAATAATAACATCAGGACAAATCGCTTTTCAGATCTGCAAAAGATGGAGAGGAAAAGCTTGGCTTACATTGCGGATATTACTCACATTTATTACCGGCTCAAACTTTGCTGGAATTTTCTGATGGTTGAATAGAAGAACCTTATACAAGAGCAAAATGATTCATTGGAAAATGGATTCGTCCCATTTTTGTTCTTTTCCGAAGACCCAGAAAATGTAATGTTTAGCCATTGAGTTATAGGACCTCAGAGTCAATTTTTTTAATTGGTTCTTTCACAGATAGGAGTAGTGCAGCCCTGAGCTCAACCCAACCACTGTCCCTGCCTACTTGCACCGTCCATCCTAAACGATGGTGTACAACTGGATGGCGGTCCCTAGCTTACTTACATGCTGTGTTTTACAGGGATGGAAGCAACAGGAGAAAACAATGGACAAAGACACAGACAAGCGAATATCACCAAACCGAGGTCAAGAGCCAGGAGGTCACGTCAATACCATAGGAAAATCAGGAGTGGAGTCAAATATGAGCCTAGTTCAGAAGCCGGGAGGTAGCGTCAGTACTAGGGAAAACGCGAGTACGAGGTCAAATATGAGCCGGAGTCAGAAGCCAAGAGGTCACGAAGTATAAGCGAAGAATCAAGGACAAGGTCAAGTTCAATGTTGAGGTCAAAACAGTAGTCACAATAGAAGTTCAGAAACGCTGGTGAAGGTGATGGGATCAATCACAGGCAACCTATGCCAGCAGGTTGCCTGCTTATATAGGCCTAATCGATGGGTCATGTGACGTGGCCAGTGTCACGTGACCCACCTGTAATATGTTCAAACAGCTGAGTGTCTGACTCATTTTGGTCGGCGCTCAGACCCTCCCCTTGCTCGTTGCCTAGGGGATGGGGGAACGCAGGCTGCGCTGAGGCTGCATGCACGGCCGGGTTCTCCCCACCCCCTCATCATCATGGAGACGATGACGCCAGCTGCGTCCTTGCTCCTGCATAGACACAGGAGACCAGCGGCTCCCTGCAATCATCAAGCATTCTGGATGGTCAGATAAGATTGTTTAATAAGTTGTGGTAAGGTTGGTAGATGAAGTAGACGTAGAGAGAAGAAACTAGCCCCAAAATAGTGATTGAAAAATTGAACCTTGACCTTGGGAGGGTTCTTCTAACTACAACACATTATACTGAACAGCAGGGATTAGAGTTATTGCCCTGTTGCCATTCTTGACTAGAGAGAATGAGGATGTGAGGCTCAGCTACCTTAGTTCCATGTGCTAATGCTACAGTTCTTACAGAGAAGCTTTGGAAAGGTCCTCACTAGCCATGAAGCAGACTCAGGAGTTGGACTAGGCTATACATTCCACTGCCCTTGAGAGGTTTTTCTATCTTAGACATTTTTGGCATGTCTACATTATCCAATAGTCCAGGTTAGAGATGAGCGAATTGAATAGAAATTCACTACTCGACTCCAGATATGACAATTGCTATCTGCTCCAACCATGCACAGGCTGAATGGAGATATAACATTTTATGAGAGTTACAAAAAATCAGTGCTTCTGATCCAAAGCTATGATCCTGTCTCTCAAAAATGAATTGCATATTTAGTGGGAGATTGGTGTTATACAATGGATTTGGCTGTGAGGTAAACCTGAGGGCATTATCCTAGGTGGTTCCTTGGTAATACCCCTATAACTCATATATAAGGATCTGGCATTCGCTGTAGTGAATGTACCAGGCTACTACCTCTTAGTCGGACCTCCACTGATCTGATATTAATAATGACCGATCCTGAGGATAGGCTATCAATATCAAAATCTTGGAAAGCCCCATTAAGTAAATATTGCCATACAGTGAGCATATAAAAACTCCACACATATACAGTACTGTATATAATGTCTATACAATCCCTAACTTATAGTGCTTTAGGATTAATTATGACATTTGTGGTGCTACTTGTTCTATATAAAATTTTACTTGATGAGGACAATATAAGGCCTAGTTCACACATCAGTTCAGTTCAAATGATCATTTCTTTCCATCAGTTATTGCGAGCCAAAACCAGGTGTTGGTCAAAAACACAGAACAAGAGCAAATCTTTCCAACACACCTGATCTCTGTGTAGGCTTTACTTCTGGTTATGGCTCACAATAACTTATGGAAATAACTGGTATGAACAGGACCTTACCCGGTCCACACCCAATGACTGCATTCACTTTTAGACATGTTTACTTAATTATATCTTCCTTTTCCCTATCTGGCCTCATTCAATATGAGCTTCAAAGTTTAATGTGCCCAAAACAAAAATATCATCGTGTTTCAGCCAACCAGGAAATTTTTGGGCAAGATCGGCAAGTAAAATTTACTGAATAAATACAAGGTTGTTAAAAAATAAGCTTAAAAAATGGATTACCAGTCTTAAAAAAATATCAAAAAAACCTGACCAAAGTAAAAGGAGCCATTTCTTCCCAACTCTCCAGAAGCATTGAGCGGAATTGAGCGGAGTCCGGGAGGCTTGCCAGTTTCGAGTCGTTGCAGTTAATTGTCGGACTTTTCTTAACACTGAATCATTTGGAATGTCAGTGCAATAAATACTTCCCCATGTTTTCTGCCTTTGTACCATTTTAGGTTGATTAAGAACCCGGCGAGCTTGTAAACAGAACTACTGAATGTTTGGCTATTAAAAAGACCTATTCCAGCTCGGTGACTTCATAGAGAGCCTGTGGAATTATGGATTTTTGGGGTAGTAAAATAAAACACCGATTCGAATTTCAGGATAATTTTGATTTGCCTCAAAGCCGAATATCCTCGTGTTCGTGAATCGATTTAACCTGAAATAGTGTAAAAAAACAAAAAAATATAATACTTACCTGATTGTTAGCGACGGGCTGACTGCCGCCATCTTGCTTGAAGATCTCAGTCGAAATCCCGTGCAAGGTGAAGTATGACATCATCATGACGCCTGGCTTTGATCCTTTGTTTTCTCTGTGCTCTGATGTGACCTCCTGGCTCTTGACCTCGGCTAGGTATTACTCTTGTGTCCGTGTGTTCTGTCTTTGTTCTTTTCTCCCGTTGTTCCCCTCCCTGTAAGCCCCAGCACATACGTAAGCTAGGGACCACCATCCAGTTGTCGGTTAGGACGGACTGTGCAAGTAGGTAGGGACAGTGGTGTGGGTTTGAGCTCAGGGGTCCACTATTTCCTACCTATACCGTGACAGAATGATCTATCTATCTATCTATCTATCTATCTATCTATCTATCTATCTAAGAGTTTAGCTTTTCTTGTAGTATCACTTCAATAATAATCTAATAAATGGTGAAAAGTGTCCATTTTGTAATATGTTGTAAAAATGAAAAAAGGAATATTTTTGAATATTTCCAAGTACATGATAAATACTAAATATGAAGAGTAATACAATCTTAATGTGGTCAAATCATGATTATATTTCTTATGTATGTCAGTGGAATCCATTGAAGACTTACCAGCAGACATTTATATTTGCATCTAGGCCTCTCCGCTCCTTCTATTCATGACATGTTCTACAAAATATGTTTTCTTATTTTTTGAATGCACCATTGTGAAAATAATTGTATGCACACCACAGGTAGTTTCATGCAGGCAAATAAAATTCTTCTTTTTGATGTATAGTACACTAAATTAGAGAGGAAATCATTTTAGTGGCCCAGAATCTGGCACATTAATTAGATGAGCTGTGAAATATAATTTCAACGTTTAAATAGTAAAAAAAAAAATAAATAGTTCTTATTCTTTTTTATTTTGATATTTACTTTTTTGTTACAAGTTTTTGTTTTGTATCATTTGATACAGCGGCGTAAAGGCCAATGAGGGAAAGAGGCCACTGTTCCATTGGGTTTTAGTAGAAGGAAATATTTTTTCTAAATACAGCAAAGAAGAATTCTGAGCAGAAGAATAAGCATGGAGCCAACGTTTTGTGTATGAGTTGTGTGTATGCAGCATAACAAAAAGTGTGGGCACAAAGGGCTAAACTCATTGTTCCTCTTTACCATGTTTTTGGATTTAAAAACTCACAAAATCTTGTTTTGATACTTTGTAAACACTTTTGTTACTAAATCTAGTTGCAACTCACCAGTTTGCCAAAAAGGAGATGAGGCAATGGTAGAGTGTGGGTGGGGCCATAGGACTTGACTTATTTACCATTATTTGCACCAGAAACTAACATAAATAATGACTGAAATCTATTCCGCCTATAAGGTGAAGTGGATTTCAGTCTGAAGCACTGACCACCTTAGGAGGCATTTAAAGAGCACCTTTCACCACACCTGTTGCCTGTTTTAATAGCTTCATGCATTCCCCATGTAATAACAATTCTGGAGCATCTATTCTTATGGCTCTATGTTGTATCATTCCTTTATTATTTCTACTAGAAGTTATGAATGAATTGCTAGCAGTCTGCAGTAAGGGTACAGAGGGGAGGTAACCAGTTGGGGTGAGTACCAGCACAGTCTGACAATGGCAGCACTGATTGGATAGAGTGAGTCTGTGCAGGGACACACCCCTCAACTGGTTAACACCCCTCTGTACCCTTACTGCAGACTGCTAACAATTAATTCCTAACTTCTAGCAGGAATAATAAAGGAACAGCACAACATAAGAATAGATGCTCTAGAATTGTTATTACACGGGGAATGTATGAAGCTATTTAAACAGGCATGTCAGGAGCAGTGACAGGTCCTCTTTAATTTATGACAAGGTCAGCACCTTATCACAAATCCTGTGCTGTCAAGACCGGAGAAGAACAGGCCAGCATTAATAAATCAGGATCATAGAGTTCACCTTTTACAATATAGTTTTGTTAGTAGGGTCCAGATTTGTTTGAAAGAGCAAACCACCTCAAAAAAAGACTATGTGACAGCTGTGGAGTCCTTTTGAATGGGTTATGCTATGATGGATATAAAATGAAGATTAGACATCATATAGTACATGACAATCTCTTTCTAACAATACAAGAACCAGCCCTGTACCTCACATGGATCCAGAGATCTCCACATTCATTGCTCATATTGCTTTGCTATATTCTCGTACCTCATGCTCCTATCTGTTATTATCTATACCACAGTAGGGATAGCGTAGGTCCCGATGCCAACTGAGATACCTTGATGCGGTGCTCGGGCTCCGGTATGTCTTTGATATAAGGATATACTGGCGAAAGTCTCATTTTAACATCAGAGTGAGGGTTTAGCCATATATTGTCAACGGCATTTTCCACTGTAGTGCACCATTTTCCGTGAATTGTTTTCTATGTAGATTGTCACATCCGCACATTTGTCTACCCTGTGTAGGATGTTTTGTGGTACATGTGGTCCGCTGTAGGCATCCTCCATTGTATGCATTTTTTGCTGGGGATTACGTTCTGCAGCGGGCCACATGTGCGGGACTTGCTCCCCCAGTTATATGCGCTACAGCATTGGGGTTGAGCATGTTCTGCCATTTGAGACCACTGTGGTACATGTGGTCCGCTGTAGGCATCCTCCATTGTATGCATTTTTTGCTGGGGATTATGTCTGCAGCGGGCCGCATGTGCGGGATCTGCTCCCCCAGTTATATATGCGCTACAGCATTGGGGTTTTGAGCATGTTCTGCCATTTGAGACCACCTTATTTTTCCGTGAGTTTGTTTGTACGTTTATTCTGGAGGCGTGGCAACTCCAGGTTGAATGTGCCTTGATTTTACTAATGGGTAACATTCAGGTGCACCTGTGCAGCCTGGGTCACATGACGTCAGGGGCAATGTGGGAAATACAGCCTCCGCCCCCCCTCCCATTGTATGTGTGATTTCACGCTGGAGGTAACTGGGAGCTGGTCGCTGTGTTTCGGACCTCATGCTCCTATCTGTTATTATCTATACCACAGTAGGGATAGCGTAGGTCCCGATGCCAACTGAGATACCTTGATGCGGTGCTCGGGCTCCGGTATGTCTTTGATATAAGGATATACTGGCGAAAGTCTCATTTTAACATCAGAGTGAGGGTTTAGCCATATATTGTCAACGGCATTTTCCACTGTAGTGCACCATTTTCCGTGAATTGTTTTCTATGTAGATTGTCACATCCGCACATTTGTCTACCCTGTGTAGGATGTTTTTGTGGTACATGTGGTCCGCTGTAGGCATCCTCCATTGTATGCATTTTTTGCTGGGGATTACGTTCTGCAGCGGGCCACATGTGCGGGACTTGCTCCCCCAGTTATATGCGCTACAGCATTGGGGTTGAGCATGTTCTGCCATTTGAGACCACTGTGGTACATGTGGTCCGCTGTAGGCATCCTCCATTGTATGCATTTTTTGCTGGGGATTACGTCCTGCAGCGGGCCGCATGTGCGGGATCTGCTCCCCCAGTTATATATGCGCTACAGCATTGGGGTTTTGAGCATGTTCTGCCATTTGAGACCACCTTATTTTTCCGTGAGTTTGTTTGCTATATTCTCCTCAGACTGCACCTCAGGGGTGTGTCCCTTCTACGAAAGCATGTAATTTATGCTGCAACTCAGGTGGAGTGTCTTTTCTCAGGGAGTGTGTTCTTTCTGCTACAGATCTCTCCCTGTAACTGTCACAGCTTGTTAAATTAGATATGGCTGGCATTTGAAGGATAGAACTAAGCATGTGGAATCGCCTCCGTAGGTGGACATGCATATTACTACACAGATTAAACACCAGGAGGCGCCATTATAATAAAAAAGAGAATACCTCACAACTGGAGCATTTTTATAACAGAAAATAAATCATAGTAACTAGTAACTAGTTTTTCTTGCTGAAGTATATTAAAATAACATTTAATGGTGGCCCAACTTCTTCAAAGAGGTGAGAACCTGTGCATAAATCTTCTCCCAAGAGAACTGCATTGTTAGCACAAGTTGGGTATGAAAAACTGCTCCGAGAGTCATGGAAGGGAGTGAAGGGGTAAATGCCCTGGGTGTAAAAACCTGCCATAATTATGGGCACTTTATAGTTGGTCTTTAGAGATGAGCGAATCATTCAAAAAATTATTTGCCGAACATTCGCCGAACTTTTCCTAAAATTCGTATATTCGACGAATAGATTCGTTGTATTTGCGTAAAAATATACGTTATTATGTGCTATTAGCGAACATTCGCTCACTAATAACGAACGTTCATTTACAAAATGTACGCAACTTCTTAGAAGACGTACGCATGAGCGTACAAATAGCTTACGAATCTCAGCGTACTATTGTCTAAGCGATTACGTAATACGCAGGCACGTACGAGGAGAGGCCGCGGCGTGCACTCCTCAGAGGCAGAGCGAATATTCAAGACATATATATGGTAAAGTGCAAATACATTATTATAGGTATAATATAAAAATTTTAAATATCACCTACCTAGTATGCTCACGGACACGTTTAAGTCTCTTTTCTTCTGACGCTTGACATAGAACTGGAGCAGAGTCCCAAACTCAGTCGCAATTTGTAATCCACATACTGTAGGTAAAATTGTAATCCAAATGGGTAAAAAAAAAGCAGCAAAGGTTCCTTAAAAAACCCTCTTTCAAGGGGCTCCCCAAATAACCTAAAAAGGGGGAAAAGGGATGAGGCACACGAATGTGCAAACTTAATTTTCTGAGTTGCCTCGTCATCCTCCCGCGCTGGAGAAAGGGGCGGAACTACCAGGGAGGAGTCTGCATCGCTGAATTGAATTCGTACGCAACAGCGTATAGAGTAACTACCAGGGAAAAGTCTGCATCACTGAATTGAATTTGTACGCGACATCGTATAGAGTAACTAAATTATACGTAGAATAGCGTATAATTTATAGGACACACTACGTAGCGAATGCGTACAAAAGCAAAGCGAATCACCTAATATTCGGATTCGCTTCGCAGCTGAAAAATCCCAAGATTCGATACGAATCTACGAAGCTGCGAATAGATTCGCTCATCTCTATTGGTCTTCATTGTTATTGGCCATGTGGCACCTTTAATGCACCTTTATACAGATGCTGTTGCTGACATAGGGTTTGGCTGGTTAGGTGGGGGAACAATATGCAAATTATTGCTGTTCTTGCCTGCAATCTCCTGCAGGTTGACAGTAAATAAAGAATATTAATCAGCTTTGGCATACCCACTTCTCCACCCCAGCGCTCTTCTGCCCTACAGGTGTGAGCCCTTCTTCTGCCATCTGCCTTTCCTTCTTTTCCACATCATCTAATATCGATGAGAATGTCATCAGCAACATCCATCTCTTCCTCTCTCTGCATCTTGCTGACTTTTCTAGGACCTGAAGACCAAGACAGATGATTTGGAAGAAGTAAAGCTAGCAAAAAATGAAGATGGTCATCATTAAGACCTGCCCCCCCCCCCAAGGGGTGAAGACTGGATGGTATTCGTTGGCATAATGGCACTGGAACCATCTTATTGTATTGAATTATATATCTTAGTTTAAGGCTGATGTAGGAATAAGTAAATGTAGGAATAAATACATAAAACTGACAGAATAAGTCTCCCTGCAGTCTTCCTATGATCTCCCTACAGTCTCCCTGCATTGTCCCTGCAGTCTCCCTGCACTTTCCCTCTCCAATATTCTTCTATTAATAATTTTCAGCTATACTGTCCCTATCGCATGAGCGCTTGCCATGTCTCTCCCTATGCTCAGTTCACAGGACAATGGCGGAGACCATGTGGATGAGGGATGAGGATTTTAAAGGGCTGTGACATCAGAGGGGATGGCCATTATGGGTGATCTTGCATTCCCGGGCTTGTCTTCTCTACACTCAGTTTCACTAACTAACATGTGCAGCCGCCATTTCCATGAAGTGCAAGAAAATTTTGAATTGGTTTAAAATCAAAGTTTTCCCGTACTTTCGACCAGATGCTTCGCTCAACACTAGTCAATATTATATATGTATGCATTAATTTCACACATATATTTTAATATTTTAAATTTTTACATTAATTCATTTTTCACATTTAAAATGCTTTCATTTATTGTTAATAAAGAATACAATTTAGACAGTAATTATTACTTTTTATTTTGAAGTTTTCAGAAAAACTATAACAATTATTATTTATTTTACTATTTTATTTTAATGTTTAGAAAAAAAACACTATAATTTTTGTTTTATTGTTTATTGCATTTTTTATCTATTTTATTTAAAAAGCACACCGTAAAAAAAATATTCTTTCTGTTTCTGATAGTGGTGACTTTTTTCAGGATATATTTAGCCCTGTGAAAATGGAGTTGAAAGTCAATCGAGAACTGTCCTCCAAAGAATCAAGTGGTAAATGAAACTCTTAATAAGATTTTCTCAGCTCGCCAAGACTTCCTCATATATTACTCCATTGTGGATTAGCCTGACCAGCTACACAAAGATAGATACACATTACAGAAATTTACAAATTATCCTTGTGATGGTCAAAAAGTAAAGTCTTCCTAATGAAGTAGTAGAATCTAGAACATTTTTGGTGTTACCCTCCACTTATTGATTTACTTGGCAGTAACATAATGGAACTTTAATGGACAAAAGAAATGGGTTTCCTTAAAGGTAATGTCTATGTTATACTAGAGCAAATAAAATGTGGAGATGGGTGTAGGTCTGCCAAGTAATGAAACTGTCAAAGTGAAGACTTAGATTCGGGAACATGTCTGTCTGACCTTGGCTAAAAGTTACCAGTCACAAATGTATTATGTAAACTTTGGATCACTTTAATCTTTTTTATTTTCTAAATACAATATTTACTAAAACAAACTCATTTTTACAAATATCTCTGATAAGATACTTTTCATTTGATTTCCTTTATATAAATATGGGAGCTGTTACAATACACTTCTGAAATCCAGTAGCAAAGCAAAACATTTGCTTAGCAGTAGACCTGTACATAAGAAATCTAATGGGAGGCATGTGAGAGTGTAGCATGTCCAGAGGACCAGGAACGGGAAAATTGCAGAAGAGTGTTTTTTATTGACTATTGACAAGGGTGTGATCCTGTATAATATTGGAGTTACCTTTTATTGTTCGGATGCTACTGAAAAGTTGAAAGGAATTTTCAGCCAATTGTAAGAGTTCATTTTCAAAATTTTAATATTTAAAGGTGTTCTTCAGGATGAAAAAAATTAAAGCCGTTCTGCAGTTGTTTTTACCTGATGACCTATTCTTTGGTCTGACACCTGAGGGCCACGTCGATCAGCTGTTTGAGAAGGCAGCAGCACTCCAAGAGTGCTATGACTTTCTCTCTGTTTCCCTCAGGCCCAGTGATGTCATGTCTGGGCGGGGCTAAGCCCTGTTCGGTTGAATGGGGTTTTAGCCACAACCAGGCCAGTGATACTAGTCGTGACGTCACTGGGCCTGAGTGTAACAGAAAGAAGGCTGCGGCACTCCTGGAGTACCGCTGCCTTCTCAAACAGCTGATCAGCGGGGTCCCGGGTGTCGGACCCTCTCCGATCAGATGCTGATGATCTATCTATAACTTTTTGAAACTTTTGGGTCACATTCATGATTTTTTGAATCATGTTACCTTCATCACAGAGGCCATTGATTGGCTGCAGCAGTCACATGAATTTAGTCAGCAGTTTATCACTGAAGGAAATCTAATAAAGAACGGTGGAACCACTAGAGCGATGGCGCTGATGTAGCTTCGGATTTACCACGGGAATAATACTTTTAAGTTACTTAATACTATTAAGTTATTGCATAACATTCCCTACTTGGTGTCAATTTTTATAAATCCTGGACAACCCTTTAAGTACTTAAAGGGATTTAAAAATGGATAGATTAAAATGTTCAACATAAGCCTCGTTAACATAAAATACTGAAGCTTATGTCAATTAATAATTTTCCTGAAACATGACTATGTTATCTTCCCTATGCTAAATTAATTCTATATATTTCCTTTCCTAAAAATGTATATTTTATTCAAACCAAATTAGACGTTTCTTTTCTTCATTATCCCAGAATGAGTGTCCCATATAAATATTCTAGAGTTTTCAAACCAGCACCAAGTCTTCCTCTCTGCCACTGGCCAGGTAAATAAAGAGCTGTCAGCAGTAACTAATACTGTGAGAACCAGGTACTTAGGTACCCAGCCAGCGACCACATATGTCCTTCTTAATTTAACTGCTGTGGCCGCACCTCACCTCCTTAAACCCCCGCTCCATAGACAACTGGAGTAGGACAGAAGATGGTAGCTATTAATGGCCACCACAGAGGAACAGCTTTTGGGACAATATGTTGTGCTACACTGTGTTATCTGGTTCTGCTGGGATTTTATTTTGCACTATGGTATTGTTGACCCTGCCTACTTGTATTGTCCCATCTTCTGTTTATTTTGACCTGCCTACAAAATTGGCACAATTTTAGTTTTTTTTCCAGGGCCATTTAACGTCCCAGTCCACCCCTGTGCTGGACCTAGATGACCAAGAAATAGCGGTGGCTACATAGATGATCTCTCTCTCTCTCTCTCTCTCTCTCTCTCAAGGACCTAGTACATATTTTTATTACATTAACCACCCTTTTTTTTGATCAGGGAAAATTTGTAATCCTTCATTTTCCTGTGGTGGTGCTGCAGGGGCAATTAGCATTTGCTGCCTCAGAATGTTACAGATTTCTGGTAGTCTCAGCAGCAGGACAACATTCATTCAGCTTATTTTATAAAATTTTTATTCCAAAAAGAGAAAAAAGCATAAAACCCAAAGCTGAAAAATGTAATTTTTTAAATTTAATACAAGGATAATTGTCACTTTTTCAGGAAATAAGCACACAACAGTAATAAAAAATCGGTTAATTTCAATTACTTTATTTTGGCATAAATATAGAGTGGAAAAATGGTACCTCTAGACTAATCTTTTGAAAACCAGGTGTGTTTTAATTATTCATTCAACATTGAATTGGTAATAAGTCAAGAACTGCTGATTAGAGCAAAAAAAGCAGTGTGGGAGGACGATCTCCACTGATATGGATGAACATCACAGAGTCTTAAGACAAAAGTCTGGCTTCAAATCCATATTGGAGTGCCAAATCGCTGCATATGATAGACAATGTTCTGGCATTAATAACATGCGGGGAAAAAGTTCTACTCTCTTCATAAAAGTTGCAGGATGATGCAGACCCAGGAAACTGTACATAATTCACGACAGTGTGACAATGACTTCCTCAGCCTTTCACGATCGTCAAGGCAGATGTGTGAATAAATGATTATAGACTGTAGATTTTGGACAGCAAGATGCAACCATGGATTATAAAGTTTATAAAAATCTCATCATTATATTCCAACTATTAGACCATGAAACATATCCCCATTTTCACCCCTCTGGCCAGGGGTTCACATAGCCTATCTGCTGCGTGAGGTGAAAACTGAAAACTGAAGGGGCGCCCCCTCCCCAATGCCAATTTCTTAACCTTACCCCTTCCCTTTTGCCCATGGCTGCCTCTCTCTTTCCCCTACCCGGTGCTGCCTGAGGCAATCGCCTCACCTGGCCTCATTGGTGGTGCACCCTGTACAGTATCGTTCAGGGCAAAGGTTTTTTTGTTTACATTTTTACACTACTAGGTGGAGGCTTCTGCCTAAAAGTATTCCTGGTGACATCACCGGTTCTGATGGGCAGGCCTAGCCATCAGTGTGTTATTAGGTTGATTCCCAAGTGAAAAGAGAAACAGCATCATCCAGCTCATCAATAGCTGTATCTTGGCATCATGTGAGCGCCATGACAGTTGGAAGAATATGAAATGACGTCTGTCCAACCATTCCAAAGCCAAGAGATGAACACCCAGGCAAAATATCTGAGTCAATCAGTTCTGGTGCAACAAACACGGCAGTGAAGGTGGCTTGTATGCTTCATAAAAGTGAGATCACAGGCGTCCACGCAACGCGCATTACACAAGTCTGAAATGGTGGCCCGAAAAAAAAAGGTGAAGAAGCCTCAACTTCAATATCATCATAAGAAGCATTGGCTTGAGTTTGCAAAAAAGTATGAACAGTGGATAGAAGAAGATTGGAAACAGATGATTTGGAGCAATGAGATGAAAGTCAATAGACTGGGCTCTGATGGGTGCAAATGGGTCTGAAAGAAACAAGAGAAAAGAGGGCTAACAAATCAAGAAATTGAAGGAACTGTCAAGTTCTGTGGAAGAAGCCTGATGATATGGGATTGTTTCACAGACAAAGCTGTTAGATACTTGACTAGAATTGATGGTGGTCTCAATGCTGAGCTATATGTGAGTATCCTACAAGACAAGTTACTTCGTACACTTGAGTACTATGGGTATGAAAAAACAAAATAGTGTAGCAGGCAGGCCAACGACCCAAAGCATACATCGAGATTGGCAAATAAATGGTTCAATGACAATGAAGTAGAGGTGCTGCATTGGCCCCCACAGTTCTCAGACCTCAGCCCAATCTAACACTTGATTGGGTAGAGTATTTGTACCCAAGTGAGTCGACCAGAATGCACCAACATTGGGAACTTGTAGAAGAGTCCTGGGAACAGATTTCGGTCGAGACATGCTTGGCATCTTCGTTTACATTCATGACATTATAAAACATGGCTACCTGCAGCCATCACTACTGGGTCTCAGTGCTTAAGAATACAGTGACCATTCATTTAAATGGAAGATGTAAATAATCTTTATTCACTGAGGTCCTCCTAGTGGCTGCTGATGGAGAAGGCAGTGAATCTATGTCCAGTACTAAGCCAGATAGCAGTTGTGTGGCTTGCTTCCATGAGAGGTACGGCACTATTTTAATACTTCAAGTGCATAAATCCAAGAAAAATCATCTATTTTTAATTATAAAATTTACAACCAAAAATTATGTCAGTCATATTTCATTCATCATACCATACATTTTTCCATTTATTTAGAAGATTTAATAGATTTTTGTTTTATTGTGTTTTTTTTATCAAACTGTTGAGTAGTGTCGGCTATTCAGTGCATAAAAAGTAAATCTCAAACAGGTTTATTAAACCATAAACAGATATTCTTCAAAACTGAAAAAAGATTATGCATCAAATAGTTTTCTTTTAGCTGAAGGCATTAAAATTATGAAAGATGTATTTGTACAGTGTGACACATAGATGATATTCATTACCCGTCTGAGGTTCAAAGGAGAGAACATAAGCTGCTAAGAGGATTATTGTTCCAGCTCCACTCTGGGAGTTTAACGGGACTAAATGCAGCCTGTTAAAGAAATGGCGGGTCAAAAGAAAACATTTACAATTCATTACACTCTGCCTATCAACCGTCTATTAGCATTGCAAAAATATACACAAAGTCTATCCAAAGTTTATCATGAAATGGAGACGTTTATACTGAAAAACATATTGAAGCAGGGAAGAAGAGCTATTACTTTATATGTCTCTGTCTGCCACTATACACAATATACCAGATTAATCAACAGAGTGTGAATCGGACACAGGCTAAAAGTCCAATTCTTATGTTCCCCGTGGGCGGGACAAGAGCCAAGGCTTCAATCAACCGATCCTCTCTAGCAAAAGGCAGTAGTTGTTTACACTGCATCAAAAGTTGATTCCTTTGGAAACCTCGTAACTCTGTACACCGGAACCTGAGAGCCACCCTTCAACAAGAGTGGGATGCCATGCCTCAGCAGACAATTGACTTGTAAACAGCATAAGACGTCGTTGTCAAGCTGTATTTGATGCTCAAGGCCACAGGACAAGTTATGGAGACACTGACATTTTTGTGGAGGTATACCCACCACTGGGGTTGGCTTTTGTTTCAATAACTTGTTTGAGATGAGGAAACCACCATTGCTGCTTCTACTTAAATGCCCTATTTTCATGATATAATATCACTGTAGCGTGAACTTTTTACGTTTTCTATCAATTTAATCTGAAAGCCAAATATCCCTATATTTCCAAAGCTTCCATTAGAATGCACAGGAAATGTCTGGAGAAGAAGACGGAAGTCATAGTTATTCTCCCATTACGGCCTCACATGGCCTGGCTTTCATATCTGTGATCACTTTCAAATGAGCCTCATCCAGCGCGGTCTCCACCATTTTACTGTGAGCTAAGCATAGGTAGAGATGTGAAAAGCACTCATACGCTAGGGATAGTGTTGCTAAAAGCTTTCAATTGTGGAATATTGGATAGGGAGAGAGCATGGACAGTGTAGGGAGAGTTTTTACACATTATAGGGAGAGCATAGGATGACCATAGAGACAGTGCTGGGTCAATGCAGGCTCTGTAATCTGAAGCTTAAGGGATCGATAGGAGACAACGCAGTTTCCATCATTCCCTGTGTAGGGCATAGAGCTATCTAATTAGACAGTGTCCTCTTTGTTTAGAAGATAAGCAATTCTATTACACCTTGATTCTCACAAAGGGGTGAATAAGCCGTCTAATTCTACTGTTATTGGTGTATCTACCTGCCTGTTACAGTAACTGTGATGCACACTGAGATACACTCTCCCTGAAGGCCGGAATATAGCGATATAACGATTTGTGATGAATTCATTCAGAACAAAACAAATTTTTGAAATCAGTGAATTGAATTTTTGAAAACTTTACTCATCTCCAGGTGTTATCACCTCTGCAGAAAGTATTAGTGAAACGCAGAATTTGTCATGAAAAAGACCTTATCTCAGGGATATAGGATCCACAAGGTTGGGAGCAGGAGGAATTCCCTTGATGTCAGAGGACTATCTTAACATATAGCCAAAGGACAGATACCTTCAGAAAATCTGAGGTCCTGTTCCTTCAGCATCAAGGACCCAATAAGGGCCAGAGAGCAAGTAATGCCACAAGCTTGGTGAATAAGGATTAATAAGAATGAATTTCACCAGTCAACCTTCATGTAACAGAATGCTCTGCCCACTTGAACATTGCTTGGTCATAATTTTGACTCTGCTGCCATAAGACATCCAGAAAAAAATAAATGTATATAATTTTATTTTTTTACCTGAAATTTGTATTTTCTGTAGTCCGTAGGCAGCACCCCTCTCCCTATCTAATACTGCTGTACAAAAATACAGTCTCCTTCTTGCTTTGCGATCTTTATAGGGTCCACAGTGATTAATTGATTAATTCCATATTGCTGCTTACTAACCCGTCTCTATCTAGCTGTACTTAGGCACTTTAACCTATTCTTTAACCCATTCTTGACTATGCTGCTTACAGACTATAGGTAATGAAAATGTCAGGTAATTACATTTTTGTTAAACTAATAATAATAATAATAATAATAATAATAATTGATGTTATTATTATTACTATTGTTAGTATTATTATTATTATTATTATTATTATTATTAATAATCATAGTATTTAATTTCATCAAATACTGTATTGCAATGTTGCAAATAGCAATAATACCAGTTTTCATGTTAATATTTGGAATTAGGATTTAAGGGAAAAAAAGTCTAAAAGCACATATTTTCAGCTAGGACATGACAATCTATAACTTATAGTTACTAGTATAATTACAACCTACTTCTCCAGCCAACTTGTAGAGATTTATATTTAGACAATTCTTTTTTTGTTCCTGGATTATCACAGAAGAGAAATATAGTCATGGAAATATGTAAGTTATAACTGCAGCTTCTCTGTCTGTTGGAAAATGCATAACTTATTTTGTAGCAAATAAAAAAATTCTCACCAAAATAATTCTCTTGCATTTTAGTTCTTGCTAGTAGCTTGTGACATAAGTTATGTACTAGTGAAGCTTTATTGTACAAAGTAAAATGCAATGTATAAAAGGAGAAGGTAATCACTAATCAGGAATATAACTACTATAATAATATCCCCTATGTTCAAGAATATCATTACTATACTATTGTTTTCACATGTACAAGAATATTAATAGCATAATACTGCCCCTTATGTACAAGAATATAACTACTATAATACTGCCTCATAAGTACAAGAATATAACTACTATAACACTACTCTTATGTACAAGAATATAACTACTATAATACTGCTCCTATGTACAAGAATATAACTACTATAATACTGCTCCTATGTACAAGAATATAACTACTATAATACTGCCCCTTATGTACAAGAATATAACTACTATAATACTGCCTCATAAGTACAAGAATATAACTACTATAACACTACTCTTATGTACAAGAATATAACTACTATAATACTGCTCCTATGTACAAGAATATAACTACTATAATACTGCTCCTATGTACAAGAATATAACTACTATAATACTGCTCCTATGTACAAGAATATAACTGCTATAATACTGCTCCTATGTACAAGAATATAACTACTATAATACTGCTCCTATTTACAAGAATATAACTACTATAATACTGCTCCTATGTACAAGAATATAACTACTATAATACTGCTCCTATGTACAAGAATATAACTACTATAATACTGCTCCTATGTACAAGAATATAACTGCTATAATACTGCTCCTATGTACAAGAATATAACTACTATAATACTGCTCCTATGTACAAGAATATAACTACTATAATACTGCTCCTATGTACAAGAATATAACCACTATAATACTGCTCTTATGTACAAGAATACAACTACTATAATACTGCTCCTATGTACAAGACTATAACTACTATAATACTGCTCCTATGTACAAGAATATAACTACTATAATACTGCTCTTATATTCAAGAATATAACTACTATAATACTGCCTCATATGTACAAGAATATAACTACTATAATACTGCTGCTATGTACAAGAATATAACTACTATAATACTGCTGCTATGTACAAGAATATAACCACTATAATACTGCTCTTATGTACAAGAATACAACTACTATAATACTGCTCCTATGTACAAGAATATAACTACTATAATACTGCTCCTATGTACAAGAATATAACTACTATAATACTGCTCCTATGTACAAGGATATAACTACTATAATATCTCTTCCTAAGTACAAGAATATAACTGCTATAATACTGCCTCCTATGTACAAGAATTTAATTACTATAATACTGCTCCTATGTACAAGAATATAACTACTATAATACTGTCCCTATGTACCAGAATATAACTGCTATATAACTGCCTCCTGTGTATAATGCAATATAACTGTTATATCATTGTAATCTGTGTACTTTGTACCAATAGATTCATACCTGACACTAGCGTTCCATCAAGTCATTAAATAAATAAGAAAATGTTTCATGTTCCATTCACTATGAAGCTTATGTGCAGTACACTTTTTTTTCAATTTAGGACACATTCATAAATTACATGCCATAAAATTGCACATTTGGATGATTCAATTGGATTTCATTAATTCTGCTTATTATGCAATTTTAGCACAGGTAGTGAGCTATAATTACCGCACCATAATAGTAATTACACAAGTCTGTGACTAAGTACCCTTCAGATGCCAGGCGCATGTCAATTTACTGCTAAGGAACTTGATTCTGAGGGAAAAAAATTGTAGACTAAGTCATGTTATTTAGAAACATTACACACATAGCTTTGGTTTTAAGAATATAACTACCAAGTGTAAAATAAAAAAAAAATTAGTATCTAAAAATTGAAAGAGGGATAGCGCACTATGGAAAAAAAACAGAACTACAATACTGCCATTTGTGACTATTAAAATAATGCCCTGTATGTATAAGAATATATCTATTATGATACTGTCTACAGTCATGGCCAAAAGTTTTGAGAATGATACAAATATTAATTTTTACAAAGTCTACTGCTTCAGTTTTTATAATGGCAATTTGCATATACTCCAGAATGTTATAAAGAGTGATCAGCTTAACAGCAATTACTTGCAAAGTCAATATTTGCCTAGAAAATGAACTTTATCCCCCAAAACACATTTCAACATCATTGCAGCCCTGCCTTAAAAGGACCAGCTAACATCTTTTCAGTGATTGCTCCATTAACACAGGTGTGGGTGTTGATGAGGACAGGGCTGGAGATCAATCTTTCATGATTAAGTAAGAATGACACCACTGGACACTTTAAAAGGAGGCTGGTGCTTGGCATCATTGTTTCTCTTCTGTTAACCATGGTTATCTCTAAAGAAACACGTGCAGTCATCATTGCACTGCACAAAAATGGCCTAACAGGGAAGAGTATCGCAGCTAGAAAGATTGCACCTTAGTCAACAATCTATAGCATCATCAAGAACTTCATGGAGAGAGGTTCCATTGTTGCCAAAAAGGCTCCAGGGCGCCCAAGAAAGACCAGCAAGCGCCAGGACCGTCTCTTAAAAGTGTTTCAGCTGCTGGATCGGGCTACCAGCAGTGCAGAGCTTGCTCAGGAATGGCAGCAGGCAGGTGTGAGTGCATCTGCACGCACTGTGAGGCGGAGACTCTTGGAGCAAGGCCTGGTCTCAAGGAGGGCAGCAAAGAAGCCACTTCTCTCCAGAAAAAACATCAGGGACAGACTGATATTCTGCAAAAGGTACAGGGAGTGGACTGCTGAGGACTGGGGTAAAAGTCATTTTCTCTGATGCATCCCCTTTTCGATTGTTTGGGACATCTGGAAAACAGCTTATTCGGAGAAGACGAGGTGAACGCTACCACCAGTCTTGTCTCATGCCAACTGTAAAGCATCCTGAAACCATTCATGTGTGGGGTTGTTTCTCAGCCAAGGGAATCGGCTCTCTCACAGTCTTGTCTAAAAACACAGCCATGAATAAAGAATGGTACCAGAATGTCCTCCGAGAGCAACTTCTCCCAACCGTCCAAGAGCAGTTTGGCGATCAACAATGCCTTTTCCAGCATGATGGAGCACCTTGCCATAAAGCAAAGGTGATAACTAAATGGCTCAGGGAACAAAACATAGAGATTTTGGGTCCATGGCCTGGAAACTCCCCAGATCTTAATCCCATTGAGAACTTGTGGTCAATCATCAAGAGACGGGTGGACAAACAAAAACCTACAAATTCTGACAAAATGCAAGCATTGATTGTGCAAGAATGGACTGCTATCAGTCAGGATTTGGTCCAGAAGTTGATTGAGAGCATGCCAGGGAGAATTGCAGAGGTCCTGAAGAAGAAGGGTCAACACTGCAAATATTGACTTGCTGCATTAACTCATTCTAACTGTCAATATAAGCTTTTGTTACTCATAATATGATTGCAATTATATTTCTGTATGTGATAAAAACATCTGACAAACACACAGAAAAACCAGAGGGCAGCAGATCATGTGAAAATAGAAGATTTGTGTCATTCTCAAAACTTTTGGCCATGACTGTACTATTCAATTCTATGACCTTTATAATACTGCCTCCAATGTAAAAGAATATAACTACCATAATTAGAGGTGAGCGAAGTTTTCAAAAATTCGATTTGGATGCTAAGCCAAATTTTTTCTTAAAATTTACTTAGGTCCGAATTCATTCTTCATGTTAAATCAGCTATATCCTGGTCTGCAGGGAGCA
Organism: Rhinella marina; assembly: GCA_900303285.1. Classification (NCBI taxonomy): domain Eukaryota; kingdom Metazoa; phylum Chordata; class Amphibia; order Anura; family Bufonidae; genus Rhinella; species Rhinella marina. The sequence goes on along the minus strand of ONZH01005927.1, from coordinate 25,431 downwards.
GGTGTACATCACTGTGCATTACCGCAACATGCATAGCTAGCCTTTTCTGGTAGTGAAACACTTACTGTGCGTCAATAGAACAGGCAGGTCTCATACAGTATATGGGTGTGTGTATCGTCGTGCAGGCCAGCAAAAGTCCTAGCTAATCCCTAACTAAACCAAAAGAAAAACATTCAGAAGTCTAAGAAAAAAAACACTGTGTGTCCCTGGAAGACCTGTGTCCCAATGACTCTTTAGTGGAACAAAAGAAGGACATGGAGGTAGTGCCAATTAAGTAGTGGAGTAACAAAAAAGGTTCTTTTATTTCATGTTGCGGCAATGCAAACATGTTCTTTTGAATCACTTTTGTTAGCTGTAAAATGACTGTGCGTCACTATTAGGCTCAGTTCACACTTCAGCTATTTGGTCAGTAACTGGTCCAAAACACAGAACAGGTGAAGATCTTTTCTTGATACCATACAGTAACTGCTGGAAATAACTGACCAAATAAGTGAAGTGTTAACTCAGCTTTACAGGTCAATGTTTACGTCAGCTAAAATGTATTTAAACGTGCAGTGGCCAAAGATTCCACTATAGAGTGAAAAGTTGTCTCATTGTTCACCGTTTTCTGTTTCCACATAGATTGCTAGTGAACCAGTTCTGTTAGCCACTGAATTTACTAAAGTGGGAAAGAGCTGTCTCATTTCACTGTTTGTGGAGTGTCCACATAGATTGTTCGATAACCTGTTCTGTTCTGGCACTGATTCTACTATAGAGTGAAGGAGCTATCTAATGTTATACCATCTGCTGCTTCCACATAGATAGACAACCTATTTTGTTAGCCGCTACAAGTAGTGGCCCACTTACAGAGTGGAGAGAATGTCAGCAGTAAGTTTGTGTTGACTTGACTGTTTATTTTCTCCTTCTTCTGATCTGTCAGAAGGACAACTCAAAGAAATGAAGCCTGTCTTTTGAGCATCCTTCCTTCACACAGTCAGTATTTGGTTAGTAATTGGTCAATATTTGTAAACAGCATGAGTCAACATAGTGGCCCAGACACAAAGTGGGGAGGGTGGCAACAGCAAGTGGAATCAGCATAGTGGCTCAGTCACAGAGTGGGGAGAGTAGCAACAGCATAAGCAGTCAACATAGTGATCCAGTCACAGAGTGTGTGTGTGTTTGTGGGGGGGGGGGCAACATCAGTGGCGGAAACAGCACAAGATGGTGGCAGTAGGAGAAAATGGCAGCAGAAGCAGGTGCTGTTTATGCCCCCCCACTCCTCCTCCAGCAGTCATGTCAGTAGAGCATGAACGCAGAGGGTACACCGCCAGACCTTTGTGAGTAGGGGTGACTGCGCACATAGGCAACAACCAACCGACTACATAGGATGTCTCAATAGTAGTTGAGTTTATCATCCCTCTTAGAAGTTGGAAAAAAGGCCCCCATTTTGGCCCAGTAGGGAGAGTCTAACATTGTTGAGACCCAGTAATCATCCCTCTGCCAAATACTGATAATGCAGCTGTCACTACACAAGCTACTCGGCATGCATCTGGCTATTTGTGCAAGTAAATAGAAGATACTCCCTGCCTTCATCTCCACTGCATACTGCCATGGTCTGTTGGGGTCATCTGCCTTGTCTTCCTCATCATCCTCCAGCTCCTCATGCTCCTCCTGTTCCTCTCCTGTCACTTGGACAGATAAACCACCTATTTCTGAATACAATTCCTGAGTGTTTATGTGCTACTCCTCATACTTATTCTTCTCCTTCTCCAGTTCAGCCCACACAGGGCTCCGGTGGCCTTGAGATGTAGGTGCCATGTCTCCTGTGTCCTGGCCAGCCAGATTTAACACCATCTGCTTCAGGATGTGATGGAGTGGATGTACACCATTCATACCGTAGTCCTGGTGACTGACAAAGTGACCTCCTAAAAGGGCCTTAGCAAATGGCAGATGCCATGCATGACCTGCCACTGGCTAATGTCGAAGTTGCACTGGGTAGTACTCCTGTCCGCCTGCATCATCAAGAAATTGTTCACAGGCTGAGGACAAGGTGGAGGATAATGAGGCAGAGGAGGACATTGGTGTAGGAATCACAGCATGAGAACGCAGAGGCAGCATTACTATCATCTTGCCAAGTTGCTGGTGAACCTGGACAGGAGACACATTTACCCGGTGGACATATATTGTCCTTGACCATAGTTAAAGCTCCACACATCAGAACTGCCATGGACTGCACCAGACTCCAACAGGCTCAAGAACTGGCCAACCTGCTGCTTATACGTATGTATCCAGGGCTGGTATAGCCTTTTTAGAGAATTAGTGATGGCTTGGTACTCTCCATCTTAGCACCAGCCATCAGTTCTCTGAAATGTGCAGAGTCAACAACATGGAAAGGAAGGGACTGCAGTACCAGCAACTTGGCCAGGAACACGTTCAGCTTCTGCAACGTTGGATGACTGCATGCATACTGTTGTTTCCTTGCAATCGCCTTGGTGATCGATTGCTTGGCAAAACGTGTAATGAAGAGTAGGAGGAGGAGGAGCAATAGGACCAGTAGATGACAGGAAGAAAACACATCTCCCTTCTGCTGAAGTGATGGAGCCTTGACTGCTAGAGAAACGGTGCGGGTCGCCTGTAGATGCATCAGGCTGTACCACTCTAGGCTGTACTATAATATTGCTCCTATGTACAAAAATATAATTAATATAATACTGCCTCCTATATACAGGAATATAACTGCTATAATACTGCTCCTATGTACAAGAATATAACTAATATAATACTGCCTCCTATGTACAAGAATATAACTACTATATTACTGCTCCTATGTACAAGAATATAACTACTTTAATACTGCTTCTATGTACTGTACCAGAATATAACTACTATAATACTGCTCCTATATACAAGATTATAACTACTATAATACTGCTTCCATGTGCAAGAATATAACTACTATAATACTGCTGCCATGTACAAGAATATAACTACTATAATACTGCTCCTATGTACAAGAATATAACTACTATAATACTGCTCCTATGTACAAGAATATAACTACTATAATACTGCTCCTATGTACAAGAATATAACTACTATAATACTGCTCCTATGTATACAAGAATATAACTACTATAATACTGCTCCTATGTACAAGAATAATACTACTATAATAACTGCTCCTATGTACAAGAATATAACTACTATAATACTGCTTCCTATGTACAAGAATATAACTACTATAATACTGCTCCTATGTACAAGAATATAACTACTATAATACTGCTCCTATGTACAAGAATATAACTACTATAATACTGCTCCTATGTACAATAGAATATAACTACTATAATACTGCTCCTATGTACAAGAATATAACTACTATAATACTGCTCCTATGTACAAGAATATAACTACTATAATACTGCTCCTATGTACAAGAATATAACTACTATAATACTGCTCCTATGTACAAGAATATAACTACTATAATACTGCTCCTATGTACAAGAATATAACTACTATAATACTGCTCCTATGTACAAGAATATAACTACTATAATACTGCTCCTATGTACAAGAATATAACTACTATAATACTGCTTCCTATGTACAAGAATATAACTACTATAATACTGCTCCTATGTACAAGAATATAACTACTATAATACTGCTCCTATGTACAAGAATATAACTACTATAATACTGCTCCTATGTACAAGAATATAACTACTATAATACTGCTCCTATGTACAAGAATATAACTACTATAATACTGCTCCTATGTACAAGAATATAACTACTATAATACTGCTCCTATGTACAAGAATATAACTACTATAATACTGCTCCTATGTACAAGAATATAACTACTATAATACTGCTCCTATGTACAAGAATATAACTACTATAATACTGCTCCTATGTACAAGAATATAACTACTATAATACTGCTCCTATGTACAAGAATATAACTACTATAATACTGCTCCTATGTACAAAAATATAACTACTATGTACAATAAATCCTTTTTGTATTAAAGGCTCAGCATGATAATAAACTCTCTGGAATTGATTGGAAACTCAACTTAATACACACTTATATAATTATAAATCATATTTTAATCTTTTCATGTTGAATAGAAATATCTGGTTTTAATGAAAAGAAAACATATTAACGCTCTTTGCCTGAGACATAGTGGCCTTTGGATAAATGAGAGGCAGACAATGTTCTAGTCTGGTACACTGTGAATTTCCCATGACCTGTCTGAACATCCCATTATATGTTATTATTTGTGCACGCTGATAATCGATGTTATGCTATTTCTTTCATACAGTTATGTCTTTCATTCTGAATGTATTGTTTCTAAAAATAAAACACTAATACGTTCAAATTCAAATAAAATATCTTGTATGTGACATTGGTTGATAGAATTTTTCTCTTCCCAGTTCATAAGGAGCGAGGAGAGAATTTGTTAGTTGGAACCATGAATTATGCCAATAAATACTTTTTAACAAAAGTTTTTTTTTTCTTTTTTCTTTTTGTAATGTAGACACGCATTGCATATTTCCGAAGGTCTTTCTGAGAACCCTACTAGCATTTCTTTCTTAAATTAATTCCAAGGTCAATCAAATATACAGATTGATTCAGCTTATGAAAATGTCCACAAAAATGTATCATGACCAAAAAATTTACGTCCACCCTGCCGTTCTTCTCAGTAAGAGGATCGAGCTTCATGTCAATGAGCCACATACAGTATGATGACTGTTGTAGCTCAAGTAAAGAGGAACAAATTGAATCATTAGAATCAAAATTAAAACTGAAAGGGATTTTTTGTAGTCTGTCACCATAGAGACGAGGAGTTCATCCTAAATACTGTATGCACAAAACAAGTGGAGAATTTTTTACGTTTCTTCAAGTATAATTTTTTAATAACTTTAAAGATGTGGTTGCAACAAGGTACATGCCTTTAATTAGAAGTCCACAACAAAATTGCTCCAAATCCACAAGTAAATCTGCAAAAACGTCAATTTGTTTTTTGATTTAAACACAAACGAAATACTGTATTTTTTGCCCCAAAGTGGGGGGGAAATGTCCCTGCGTCTTATGCGGTGAATACTAATGAGCGCTTCCAGTATGGAAGCGCTCATTAGTACTGGTGGAGCAGGAAGCGGTAAAGGCTCTGTACTCACCGCTTACTGGTCCTCGGCTGTCGGCTAAAATGAGGCTGGGGCCTGATGATATGAGGGGCTGATATGAAGCATGGGGGGCTGATATGAGTTATTGGGATCTTATGTGAGGTCTGATTGGGGGTTATTCACATTGGAGTCTGAGCTGATGTTTGATTGTGGATCTGATGTCTTATTGGGGTCTTATAAACATTGGGGATCTGATCTAAGATCTGATTGAGGGTCTCATTAACATTGGGGGTCTGATCTGAGGTCTAATGAAAAATATTTATTTCTTATTGTCCTCCTTTAAAACCTATGTGTGTCTTATGGACTGGTGCATTTTATAGGGCAAAAAAATATGGTAAATAAAAAAAAAAATCTGAAAGTAATCTGAGCACAATCTGCAAAATGATAATCATTTTGAGAAAAATCCCATTTGCATGAGCAAATCGAGCATGCACGAGCAGTTTGTCCGTACGCATTTTATTCACTAATTCGTACGCATTTTGTTCACTAATTCGTACGCATTTTATTCACTAATCTGTACGCATTTTGTTCACTAATTCTGATCACTAATGCGTACGCATTTTATTCACTAATTCGTACGCATTTTGTTCACTAATTTTGTTCACTAATTTGTACGCATTTTATTCACTAATCTGTACGCATTTTGTTCACTAATTCTGTTCACTAATCCGTACGCATTTTATTCACTAATCCGTACGCATTTTATTCACTAATTTTGTTCACTAATTCGTACGCATTTTATTCACTAATCTGTACGCATTTTGTTCACTAATTCTGTTCACTAATCCGTACGCATTTTATTCACTAATTCGTACGCATTTTGTTCACTAATTTTGTTTCACTAATTTGTACGCATTTTATTCACTAATCTGTACGCATTTTGTTCACTAATTCTGTTCACTAATCCGTACGCATTTTATTCACTAATCCGTACGCATTTTATTCACTAATTTTGTTCACTAATTCGTACGCATTTTATTCACTAATCTGTACGCATTTTGTTCACTAATTCTGTTCACTAATCCGTACGCATTTTATTCACTAATTTTGTTCACTAATTCGTACGCATTTTATTCACTAATCTGTACGCATTTTGTTCACTAATTCTGTTCACTAATCCGTACGCATTTTATTCACTAATCCGTACGCATTTTATTCACTAATTTTGTTCACTAATTCGTACGCATTTTATTCACTAATCTGTACGCATTTTGTTCACTAATTCTGTTCACTAATCCGTACGCATTTTATTTACTAATTCGTACGCATTTTGTTCACTAATTTTGTTCACTAATTCGTACGCATTTTATTCACTAATCTGTACGCATTTTGTTCACTAATTCTGTTCACTAATCCGTACGCATTTTATTCACTAATTCGTACGCATTTTGTTTACTAATTTTGTTCACTACTCCGTACGCATTTTATTCACTAATCCGTGTGCATTTTGTTCACTAATTTTATTCACTAATTCGTACGCATTTTATTCACTAATCTGTACGCATTTTGTTCACTAATTCTGTTCACTAATCCGTACGCATTTTATTCACTAATCCGTACGCATTTTGTTCGCTAATCCGTACGCTTTTTGTTTACTAATGCGTAAGCACTTTTTTCACTAATTCGTACGCAGTTTGTTTACTAATGCTTACGCTTTTTTTAAAATGCTTACGCATTTTTACACTAATGCGTACGCATTTGTTTGCTAATGTGTACGCATTGTGCACCAATGTGTACAAATTCAGTTAATTAGCATACTTTTACGAGTGAAAGGAGTAAAAGAGGAGATGTCGCGATTCAGACCTTTTTATATTAACCCCTTCCCGACCAGCGTCGTATATGTACAGCACTGGTGCGGTGCGGGGACATGACGCTCGCTCGCCCATGCGGCAGGCGTCATGGCCGGCAAGTCTCTGCTGTTTCTAACAGAAGAGACTTGCCGCTACTTACCGCCATCGGTGGCGTCTTCTTGGCCCTTCTGATCAGGATGCGTCTAAACCCGGAAGCATACGCTTCCGGGTGGTGTGCAGACGCCCCGAGTGGCCAATCGGGGTGTCTATACACCATATGAAAACTGTAATCCTCGCTGGTGAGGATTACAGTTTTCAAACTGCAATTCTTATTCTGGCCACTAGAAGGCAGGCCAGGATAAGAAATTAGCAATTTTTTGGATTTATCTCCATCTAGTAAATCCCTGATTGCTCATAAAGAAAAAAAAAAACACAATATATGAGCTCATATTTGAGCTTAAAAATAATCATAAAAAAATAAAAAAAAGTTAAAAAATATATAAAAAATAAAAAATATATAAAAGTTCAAATCACCCCCCTTTCCATATAATTAAAAAATAAATACCTAAATAACAATAAATATAGACATCATGGATATCACCATGACCGAAAACACCCGTACTGTTAAAATATTTTTAAAAATTCCAATACGGCGAATTGTGTGGCGGAAAAAAGCGTCCAAATGGCGATTCACAGCTTTTTGTCGCTTTTTTTTTCTAAAAAAAAAATTAAATAAAAAGTGATTAAAAAGTCTTACACACCCCAGAATGGTATCAATAAAAATTTCAGACCGCCCCGCAAAAAAATGAGCCCCCATACAGCTCCGTACACATGAATACCAAAAAGTTATAGGGGTCAAGATATGACAAGGAAAAAAAAAAGGTCAACTTTATAATTATTTTATCACCATCTAAACGCAGGAAAAACTATACATATTAGGTATCGTCGGATTCGTACTGACCAGTAGAATGAAAGTAACTGGCCAGTTTTTTAATGAAGATCGAACGCTGTAAATAAGAAACCCGTAGAACTGTAGCGGAATAGAGGTTTTTTTGCAATTTCACCCGATTTGGAATTTTTTTTCCTGCTTCCCACTACATCATATGCAATATTAAATGGTGGCGTTTGAAAGTACAACTTGTCCCGCAAAAAACACGCCCTCATACAGCTATGTGAACAGAAAAGTAAAACAGTTATGGTAGTATGAAGGCAAGGAGAGCAAAACGAAAACGCAAAAACAAAAAAACCTCCAGGGGTGAAGGGGTTAACCAGAGGTGCTCGCTCAACACTAATAATAATACAAGTAATAATAACAAAAATAATAATAATAATAATAATAGCAATACGAGTAATACTAATACTAATAATAATAATAATAATATTAATAGTAATAATATTAATAATAATAATAATAATAATAGCAATATTATTAATAATGATGTAGCTCCTCTTACAGATTTGAAGTGGATTTTACTCCCATATTGAAAAGCAAATGAAAACATGTTGAGATATGAGATACCGGTATGAGAAGAATAGCTTTCAGTCTAGCACTTAGCTGCACTCAGAATAGCATAGTGCAGCATTCCTGCAGAACAGATGAGTCCAGCCAGGCTGTCTCCACTGCACGATCTGCTGGTTCAGAGCCTTTTATTGTTCTTTGCGGCACCAGCGGATTTCTCAGTTTCACAGCCCTGTTCTAATGTGAAAAATAGTCCGCAATATCGTCCCCTCATTAAGGGTGCAGTCAGTCTGAGAAACACAACATTTCATTGCAGGCATTATTTATATTACAGATATTGAAAATCCTCTCTAAATTACAGTCCCCTACCCAACCCAATGTGGTCTGCTGACAAAGTGGTGGTGACAACACAGCAAGTTGTCATGGATCAACCAAGCCCTGTTTGGACAATATATCAGACCTATCAACCATCCTGGGATTCTACCAGCACTGTTGCCTCTTCCAGGCAACTGGTTTCTGTGGTTCCACGACAATATAAACTGATTAGTTTAGCACTGCCGGGACAAGGAAACCATTAGTTTCCTCCTTCACCATGATTCCATGCTCTTCCACTATATACAGGGGAGAGAAAAGCAGGCAGAAGGCACTATATACAGGGGGGAGAACAGCAGGCAGGAGGAACTATATACAGGGGAGGAACTATATACAGGGGAGGGAACAACAGGCAGGAGGCACTATATACAGGGGAGGAACAACAGGCAGGAGGAACTATATACAGGGGAGGGAACAACAGGCAGGAGGCACTATATACAGGGGAGAGAACAGCAGGCAGGAGGAACTATATACAGGGGAGGAACATCAGGCAGGAGGCACTATATACAGGGGAGAGAACAGCAGGCAGGAAGAACTATATACAGGGGAGGGAACAACAGGCAGGAGGCACTATATACAGGGGAGGAACAACAGGCAGGAGGAACTATATACAGGGGAGGAACAGCAGGCAGGAGGCACTATATACAGGGGAGGAACAACAGGCAGGAGGAACTATATACAGGGGAGGAACAGCAGGCAGGAGGCACTATATACAGGGGAGAGAACAGCAGGCAGGAGGCACTATACACAGGGAAAAGGACTGAATATCCTTTTGCAGCAGATATTACTGCCCAGGGGCAGACTAGGAACTTAAAGTGGCTCTGGGCAAAATACTAAAAGTGGCCCCATTTTGTAGTTGGGTCCAAATTGATGGAAGGCAGGACCAGAAATACCATATTGTGGCACATTACACCACCCCAACAGAGCCAAATACCACAGTCCATCGCAAAATACTGCCCCAAAAACTACTACTGGCCTGCTATGAGAAGGGTCCATGCCGCCCCTGGCCATCAGCCCACCAGGAAATTTCCAAATTTTCAATCCGCCCCTGTTACTGCCATCCTCACTGCAGCATTTAACTGCATCAAAGTCCGGAGGATGGTGATACAATTGAATTCAGGAGAAGACCTGCACCTACTGGCCAGAAGCATGAGTACCTGATGCTCCTAGAATTAGTTGATGCTGAGAGCATCAGATCATTACGTACCCAACTGGTGACCATGAGGAGGGCTCAGGCAGCCTCTGGGGCGTTGTCCCAGTAGGAATGGTCCCTGTAGAGTCTATCGCCAGATTTGGCTTCCATATAATCAGGGGTGAGGTGTGGCTACTCCATTTGGTCATGCACTCCTGACCAGCCCATTTGCCCCACAGGTTGTTTTTAATCAGTGCAACTATAAAGCCGAGTGATTGGGCATGCATGTTAGTGTCTGCACTCCTGAACTAGGGGAGGCCTTTGAAGCACCAGAAATGGCAAAAGGCAAGTGGACATTATGTGCATGTGGAACAAAACACCCCCTGATTATATGGAAGCCAAGTCTGGCACGTAACAAGTAGGACATAGTGTTAGGTTCCCATTCTGCAGAGACCACCTTGACGATTGTGGTGAATGGGCTCAGATAATTTTGTACAAAATATATTTGCCAAGAGTCTCTATTTATCAAACAAGCATAGCATGAGCTTTCTAATACTCTATATCATTATGGCATTTTGTGCTTTATCTGGCAGCAGTGTGCCGTTGTATTTTATGTATTCTCCTTTGACATCTATCGCCAGTCCGCCATTGCTATTCCAGTGTGTAACATCTCATAATAATATATTGCGCTCTACTTACTCGAACAACTACTTTAGGCCTCATGCACACGACCATATGTGTTTTGCAGTCCACAAAATGAGGATCATTTACTTTTTTTATCGACTTATTGGCTTCAATGGGTCCGTGGATCTGTCTGTGGACCTTTTTGCAGACCAGAATAGGACATGTTCTATACGGTAGTTTGAGGATAGGTCCTCAGGATAGGTCATCAGTCTCTGATCTGTGGGGGTCCAACTCGCAGTTCAGCTGTTTGAGAGGGCACCAGTGCTCCCATGAGCGCCGCAGCCTTCTCTTAGCTTTTCCGAGGCCAGTGACGTCACGTTCATCGGTCACGTGGCCTAGGAGCGGCTCAGCCCCACTGAAGTGAATGGAGATGAGCGTGATACCAAGTACAGCCATTATTCAATGTATGGCACTGTACTTGGTGAGCTGCGAGAAGGTAGCGGCGCTCACAAGAGTTACGGTACTTCCTCAAACAGCTGATCGGCTGATCAGATACTGATGACCTATCCTGAGGATAGGTTGTCAGTAGTTAAATCCCAGAAAAAACTCTTTAATAGGAAACCAGCAGAATGTCTTGATGCAGCTCTAGGTGTATAAGACAAAATATAAGTAGACAATAATTAAAGTAAACCATCTGCAAGATTATTCCAGGAGAAGTGCAGGTTTAAGCCGCCGTTGCAGCCATATGGTTAGAACCGCACGCTGTATGGGAAGAGCAGGTGAGTGCTGAATGCCGCCGCGGGAATGCTTCTATAAAACTTTAAAATTACCCTGTCTTGCCATGAAGCTGTGTCAAAATTATTTCAGAAAATTTTAGGCTTTAACTTTTTTTTTTTTTTTGCTCCTGTTCACAAAGTCCACGGGAATCGCTTTACAGCTGGGACAGGTAGACACAGCTGCGGAGACGTGATTCATTATCTCCCCGGTCTGCGGCGGCGTGAGGCCGTGCTGTGCTTGTTTGTTTGTCACACAACTGTCTTCTCTTCATGTTAAACGGCTTCAAATCAGGGAAAAAGGTGAAGGCTTTTGTCTTGGCTGAAAGGCAGGAAACGATTGCCCGTCAATTCATGCCACTTGCTAATGCTGCCTGTCTGCGCCGACCGTACACCGCAGATGGCAAATTAAATCTGAGAAAACTCAAGGTCAATCTATAGTATTCCTGATTAATTTACAGTATGGACTGAAAATACAACAAATGTCATATGTTCTATCTGTATATCTAATCTACCTATTTATCTATTATCTATCTATCTATTATCTATCTATCTATCTATCTATCTATCTATCTCATCTATTTACATGTCATCTACATTATCTATATTTTATCTAGTTTTTTTATCTATATTTTATCTAATCCATCTATTATTTATCCATCAATTATCTATCTATCTATCTATCTATCTACATATTATCTAAATTATCGATATTTTACCTAGTATCTATGTATCTATGTATCTATCTATCAATCTATCTATCTATCAATCATCTATCTATCCAGGGGTGCACCTAGCTTTTCTCCTGCCTGAGACGAAAACTGAAAAGACAATTTCCCAATGACAATTAGAGAGACTGTTGTACTTTTACTTCTGGACCGATTCTTCAGACCACATTTAAACTGCACCGATCCCCACGAAGCAAGCGCCTGAGGGAGTACACCTAGACAAAACACCTCATCAGGATCACTAACACTCCCATCCTTTGCTCCATGAAATTGGCGTCACAAACAGGATTGTGCCTGTGTGCCTTACTATCATTGGCCTAATTGCTGTGTGAACCCTAAAAGAAAATTTATTGCCTTGCTGAAGGGAATTCAGTGGAAGCTACAGCCAAATCGTGTTAACAAGATGGGTCTTTCACCCTCACCACTGCTTGCTACCAAGGACCAGAAACACTCCATTCACTATACACCAGTGCAGACCATCTTTGGCATGCTCAGTGAGCAAAGAGGTTCTTCAAGCGCTCACTGTGCATGCCTGTCCCAAGGCAGCGCATGGAGGTCTTCTGCTTTTCCGAGAGATTTCACTTGGCCGTTGCAGGAAACGTTGCGTATCAGGAAACAATGGGGCTGTCTGGAAGGGGCAGTGGGGAGGTCTTGGAGAGTGAGATGAGTCAAGGCTCTCTTCAAGCAGACTCCATGAGGTACCTTGTCATTAAATCAGAGAAATTTTTCAAAGTTTGTGTTTTTTTCACATGATTACCGTACTTTTGAGCATAAAGAAATACAGTTTAGGAATAATTGGAGGATAAACAGTAAGAATTTGTAATCAGCTTTACCCAGTATGTCAATCCTAATGATAGGTTCCCTTTAAAAATGAAGTTCATTATCCTACTGTAGATCCCAGGCTCTCACAGTCAATTATAGAAAATGTCAAGATCTTAGCAAAAACTTGTATTATTCCAGCCTAATGTTCGATTTGTACTCGACACATGAGCCTGTGGCGCTGTTTCTCTCAGTTCTCCGTCTCTCTGATGGATTTTCAACCCTGAGTCAGAGGATATTGTCTGTTCTGGGAAATTTCATATTTTCAGCTGCGTCGACAGTTTATTTAATTTTAAAGTTACAATATTGCCTTTTGTGTCCTCATAATTTGAATAAAATGTTGTTGTTTTTTATCATTTCGAACTGTTGAACTCCATTGCCGATGAATTATTGTGTTTTCACTAACCCCCGGCTCCAGATATCATATCATTTTTGATTATTATTTTGCTCCATGAGAAACCGTGATTTATGTTTGTGTTGTAAATGTGCCGTCGTTTCTGGAAGTTTACTCAATTAATATAAAATCCCATAGACTTCCTGAAGTCACTTAGAAAATTGTTTTGCAGAATACAATCATCCTAATCTGATGAAAACAAATGGAAAACTTCACTTTTGAAGGGCAATTTACAACATCCCGATGGTTTATTAGAAAACACTTTGCTTTTCTCATCTTGTTTTCTTATTCGTTCACGTCCAAAACTAACTTCACAATTCTTCTGGTTTACAGTTAGCAGAGGGCGCCAAATCTAATGTGTAATCTACAGGGAGAGAAAAATAATTCTATAGATAGATGATAGATAGATAAATAGATAGATAATAAATAAATAAATAGATAGACAGATAGATGATAGATAGATAGATAGATAGATAGATAGATAGATAGATAGATAGATAGATGATGTATGGATGGATAGATCTAGATTTTCATACTAGGAATGCTCATTTTGATGATTGAAATAGATAAAACGCTAGATAATAGAATAGATAATATGCTCATTTTGATTTGAAATAGATAAAACGCTAGATAGATAGATAGATAGATAGATAGATAGATAGATAGATGATGTATGGATGGATAGATCTAGATTTACTATGGAATGCTCATTTTGATTTGAAATAGATAAAACGCTAGATAGATAGATAGATAGATAGATGATGTATGGATGGATAGATCTAGATTTACTATGGAATGCTCATTTTGATTTGAAATAGATAAAACGCTAGATAGATAGATAGATAGATAGATAGATAGATAGATAGATAGATAGATAGATAGATAGATAGATAGATGATGTATGGATGGATAGATCTAGATTTACTATGGAATGCTCATTTTGATTTGAAATAGATAAAACGCTAGATAGATAGATAGATAGATAGATAGATAGATAGATAGATAGATAGATAGATGATGTATGGATGGATAGATCTAGATTTACTATGGAATGCTCATTTTGATTTGAAATAGATAAAACGCTAGATAGATAGATAGATAGATAGATAGATAGATAGATAGATAGATAGATATACAGATAGATAGATGCCTGATGGATGGATTGATGGATAGATCTAGGTCTACTATGGAATGCTCATTTTGATTTGCAATAGATAGATAGATAGATAGATAGATAGATAGATAGAAGAAATGATTGATTGATGAATGGATGGAAATAGCAAGCAAAGGAAAAGAAAAACTTCTATTACGTATAGTAAGAAACTAGATCTCCTATGGGATGCTGATTTTTAATAGATAGATGGGTAGATAGATAGATAGATAGATAGATAGATAGATAGATCGATAGATCGATAGATCGATAGATCGATAGATAGATCGATAGATAGATAGATAGATAATGGATGAGTGGATATATCTTGATTTACTATGGAATGCTCATTTTGATTTGAAATAGATACAAAGATAGATAGATAGATAGATAGATAGATAGATAGATAGATAGACAGATACTGTGCATCTAGATCTTCTATGGGATGCTCAATTTCATTTGTAATAGATAGATAGATAGATAGATAGATAGATAGATAGATAGATAGAAATAAAGAACATAGACAGATAATATTAAAATAAATAGATAACTGACAGAACATAGATATATTGATAGTAAATAGATAGAAAGATAGATAGATAGATAGATAGATAGATAGATAGATACTGTTTAGAGAGCTGTCCCTTTAAATAAGAATTGTTCGACGCACACGCAGTGAGTTCAGCATAAGGCAATCTGTCCACATATATAACACTGGAAGAATTGGCTGTCAGAAGTAATGTTATTTTGATCGAAGGTCTGTGAAAACCCAATCACTGCTGTGTTTCACTCCTTTCAAGGTTTCTATCATTCTCAAGTCATTGTACCCAATTTCTCATTTTCTCTGTTTGCAGGTTATTGATGGCGACTTCTTAAAAGCTAAGGCATGTATTCCACCCTGTGCTGTAGATTGTCCGTGAAGCCCGGAATACAAGCAGGACAGCATGCAGAATATTCCTGTAGGGAGGCCTCAAGTTGAAATTTAACTTTGAAGATTTTTCTTTCTGTTCACTGCTGGATACAACAAACAAAGCTACTACAAGTCCTCCCGCGGTGCAGCTGTCCGCAGCCTCAGACACTACAGTACAGTAATAAAATTATTTTGCAGTGGTTGCACTATATATAAATATATAATAAAAGTAATAAATAAATCTAAACAAAACCATTTGGAATGTACAAAAAACATTGTTTGCATATATACTGTCTTTATATATGTACACAGTGTCAGAATGGGTTGCCTAGGGTCCAGCAGTAAAATTAAGCAAATACCACTGCCCACCAAGCGGCAACAGCAATACCCTTAAGATCTTATGGAGGCAAGTTCCTGGGGATAGAGGATGCTGGTTAGCCTTCTTCTATACATAGAAATTGTCTCAGCCACTGGGATGTAACTATAGGGGGTGCAGAGGTAGCAGTCACTATCGGGCCCAGGAACCTGAGTGGGCCCAAAGACCCTTGTGCCACATAAGAAGACACTGGTATTATAGAAAGTGCATGCTGGTCAAGTTACACTTCTGGCTGGAAGGAAGGGGTTAGGTCAAGAATTTGGCATGGAATGGGGGGGGGGAGCATTTCAATTTTTTGCCTCAGGCAGCAGAAAGGCTACGTGCTTCCCTGCCCCTGACCACAAAGCACTGAGGGAAGGGGGGTTCTAGGTGAACTCTTCCAACAGGGCCAATGAACCTTTAGCTATACCCTTGCTCAGCCACCTTATGCATGATGGTTTCACAATTGACAGTACATAAACCAAACCATGAGGAGGAATGAACTGCCTGTAGAGCTTAGAGACAGGATTGTGTGGAGGCACAGATCTGGAGAAGGGTACGAAAAAGTTCTGCTGCACTGAAAGTTCCCAAGAGCACAGAGGTCTCCATAATTCTTACATGAAAGATGCTTGGAACAACCAGGACTCTTCCTAGAGCTGCCCCTCACCAAACTAAGTAATCGGAGAAAAAGGCCTTGATAAGAGAAATGACCAAGAACCCAATGATCACTCTGGCTGAGCTCCAAGGTTTCTGTGTGCAGATGGGAAAAACTTCCAGAAGGTAAGCCATCACTGCAGCACTCTGCCTCTCCTCAGTAGACGACACATAAAAGTTTCCAAAAGATAGACTCTCAGACTGTGAGAAACAAGATTCTCTGGTCTGATGAAAACAAGATTGAACTTTTTGTCCTCGATTCTAAGTATCACGGCACTGTTTCCAATACCATCCCACAGTGAACCATGGTGGTGGCAGGATCATGCTGTGGGGAACAGGGAGACTGGACATGGTGGAGGGAAAGCTGAATGGAGCAAAGTACAGAGATATTCCTAATAAAAACCTGATCCAGAGCTCTGGATCTCAGACGGGACTGAAGGCTCAACTTCCAACAAGACAATGACCCTAAGCACACAGCCAAGACAATGGGACTTGTGTGGTCCAGCCAGAGCCCTGACCTGAGCCCCATCTCACATCTCTGGAGAATGCTGAAAATGGCTGCCCACCGACGTCCCATCCAACCTGACAGAGCTTGAGAGAATCTGCAGAGAACAATTGCAGAAATCCGGTGTGCAAACCTTGTGGCATGATCCCTAACTGGAAGCTGTAATCACTGTCGAACGTTCTTCAACTAGGTCTTGAGAAAAGGGTCTGAGTACTTACGTATGTCAATGCAAGATTGTAGTTTTTCCTTTTAAATAAACTAGTAAAGTCTTCTAACATTCTGATGTCACTTTCTCATTTTGGGGTGTTAAGTGCAGAATGATGGGGAAAACTGTGCGCAACATCACAAAATATGAAAAAAGTGAAAGGGTCTGAAGACTTTCTGAATGCACTGTATATATCCATAATAAAAAGTATAAATGAAATAATAACTAGAAAAAATCAAAATCAAAGCGAAATCTTGCACGGCCCGTGATGACGTCACAGGACCGTGATGACTGTAGACAGGACTAGTTTTTTCGTCATGTATAATGGAAACAAACGGAACCATTATTTGGCCTCATTGACATGTATTAGGACGGAGCAAAACGGAATACCTGTTAAGGCTTCCATTTTGCATTCCGTCCTAGAATTCCGTTATATTCCATTATAACACTGCTATAACGGAATCTATAATGGAATTCCCTAATGCCAATGCCAACCTGCCCTCATCAGTATCTGATTGGTGGGGGTCTTACACCAGGAACCCCTGCTGATCAGCTGTCTGAGAAGGCAACAGCGCTTCTGTGGGTGGCGTAGCCGTCTCTAGATTTTTGAGTCTTTTAGGCCACATGGGCTTAGACGTACTTTAGCTTGGATTACCGCCTACCTGCTAGAGGGCCATAATGTACCCTGTCATGCTAACAATTTCATATGGTGGTCTTTTTTTCTCTACGAGTCTCTATTAGAAAGGCATTGTTATAAACCTGTGTTTTTGTTTTTGTTTTTTTTACATTTTTTAATATACTTTAGATTTTTTCTTCTTTTAGGCCACATGGGCTTAGACGTATATTAGCTTGGACTACCCCCTACCTTCTAGAGGGCCATAATGTACCCCGTCATGCTACCAATTTCATATGGTAGTCTTTTTTTCTATTGGAGCCTACATGTAGTAGGTTTTTGTCTCAAGATAACGCGATGAGTTAAGAAATTTGAGTTAAGAGTTTGTGTGTTAACCCTGCTACATCTGTATATTGGAAAGCAATTGGAATCTGTTATTTCATAGGTATAACTCTGTAATAAAACTGTGGGATTTTTTTACATTTTTAAATGCACTTTAGATTTTTTTAGTCTTTTAGGCCACATGGGCTTAGACGTATTTCAGCTTGGACTACCCTCTGTGTACTATACAACTATATTGTACCCCGTTATGTCACCAATTTCATATGGTAGTCTATTTTCTCTCATAGAATAATGCTTTCAAAGTATATATATATTTTTTTTAGTCTCTTAGGTCTCATGCCCTTAGACGTACTTTACCTTGGACAACCCCTACCTACCTGGAGAGGGTTCAGAGGAGGGCAACTAAAGTAATAACTGGAATGGGTGGACTACAGGACCCAGAAAGATTATCAAAATTAGGCTTATTCACTTTAGAAAAAAGACGACTGAGGGGAGATGTAATAACTATGTATAAATATATCAGAGGTCAGTACAGAGATCTCTCCCATCATCTATTTATCCCCAGGACTGTGACTGTGACGAGGGGACATCCTCTGCGTCTGGAGGAAAGAAGGTTTGTTCGCAAACATAGAAAAGGATTCTTTACGGTAAGAGCAGTGAGACTATGGGACTCTCTTCCTGAGGAGGTGGTGATGGTAAGTTCACTATAAGAGATCAGGAGGGGCCTGGATGTATTTCTGAAGGGTAACAATATTACAGGTTATAGTTACTAGAGATCGGTCGTTGATTCAGGGAGTTATTCTGATGCCTGATTGGAGTCGGGAATTAATTTTTTCCCCTAAAGTGGGGAAAATTGGCTTCTACCTCACAGGGTTTTTTTTGCCTTCCTCTGGATCAACTTGTAACAGACAGAACTGGATGGACAGAGGGCTTTATTCGGCCTTATCAACTATGTTACTATGTTACCTATCAGTCACGCCACTGATTTCATATGGTAGTTTTTTTTTATCTTGAAGCTTATATTAGAAGATGTCATTACATAGGTACAACTCTGTAATAACAAGGCTTATAGGAGCACCATGGTACTATCCTGCAGGGTCTCTGTAGTCCCCTGTACACGTCTGTCCCTATGCTATTATTATAAGAGGCACTGACACAATGTAGCTTCATGCAAAACCATAAAACTAGTTAAATCCTGCATACATTGACCCTTCTCTGGCTCCCAGCCCTATGAACTATCATATACATTAATTTTATATCGCTTGACATTTGCGTGAAAATGTTCAGATTTAGGTCAGCAGCGAGGCCGAGCCCCTGCACCATGTTATTACAGAGAATCAGCCGCGTGGATGCATCGTAGCTTACTAAGTGAGACTTTCTGGGCAGAGAGCCTGATCTGTATTGGTCGGGCACCAGAGTAAAAGCTTGTCTCAGCAGCCGGAAACACAGGCGGATTTTCTTAGAAACAGACCTTGTGTATACAACTGACTGAATGGAGTCAGGCTGATGTAACGGGGAATATAAAAGGTTGGAAATTGTATTTTCTTATATTTTCTTTAGTATAGTTAGCTAATAGTTTAGCAAACTCTTCATGCACCTAAGTTGTGTTTAGTCATTTTTTTCCCAAACTTCAGGTCCCACAATAATACAATAGTACATGACAATCTCTTCCTAACAAAGTGTCACATAATAGGTAGTGCAGCCCTGAGCTCAACCCCCACCACTATCCCTACCTACTTGCACGGTCTGTCCTAATTGACGGTGTGCAACTGGACGACAGTCCCTGGCTTATGTAAGTGCAGGGCCTTACATGGAGGGAGTAACAGTAGGGCAAAACAACAGTCAAAAGACAGACAACACAGAAGTGTAATCGTTACCAGGCCGGGTCAGATACCGAGAAGTCAACAATCCAAAACATAATCAAAACCGGAACAAGGAAAGCTGAGATTAAGAGCCAGGAGATCACGTCAGTACAAAGGGATATCACAAAGTTGAGGTCAAGTTTCAAGTCGAGGTCAAGGTCAATAACAAAGTAGACAAATCCAAAAGGTAAGCTAGTGAGGCAAAGACCAATCACAGGCAACCTGTGACCAGCAGGTTGCCTGTTTAAATAGGCCAGGCTGATGAGTCACGTGACCCTCGTCAGGAAGAATTACACAGCTGAGCGCCGACGTTTGTGCTCACATCCTCCCTTGCTCGTTGCCTAGGGGGTGGAGGACGCCGACCGCGCTGAGGAAGCGTGTGCCACCAGGTCCTCCGCGCCCTCTTGATGAGGACCCCGGCTGCGTCCGATGCCGGCTCCTCCTCCCTCTTCACCAGCAGGATGCCGGTGGCGCTGCAAGGAGGGAGCGCGCCGCTGGCTCCCCATTACACAAAGCTAGAACAAGTCCTGTACTTCACATGGAACTAAAGATTTCCCCATTCATTGCTTCAATTGCCCTGTTAGATTCTCTTCCTGTCTCAGAGGATGTTTCCTTTTTGCTACTGCTTTCTCCCTATGGGGGAATTTTTTTTTTGTCTCCTGGCTTGGCTGGCTGGCTGGCACTAGTAGTGCAGCTATCGCCATATCTAACCCTGTTTTTTTTTTATTGTTCTATCTCAGTGATACAAATCCATTGCACACAGCAGTGTGGAACCATTCTGTGTGTCACAGTTCAGCACACTCACTCCAATCCATATATACTGTCCAGGTGACACTTTCTGTACGTCACAGAATACAACCAAGTCATTTGCTACCAATATCATCTACAGCTTGATCCAGAAAACTCTCTGTGCGACATTTGTCTGGGTCGCAGACTAAATAGCCACCGTTAACAGGGTGTCAGTCAGTCCTACCATAGTTCTTGCACGTCACGTTCCCAAAAAAACAAAATAAAAATAAAAAAATTATTTTTTCAGTTGTTTTAGCTCAGTGATACAAATCCATTTTACTCAGCTGCGTGTAACCTTTCTGTGTGTCACAGTTCAGCACACTAGCTCCCATCCGTATATACTGTCCAGGTGACACTTTCTGTACGTCACACAATACAACCAAGTCATTTGCTACCAATATCATCTACCGCTTGATCCAGAAAATTCTCTGTGCGACATTTGTCTGGGTCGCAGACTAAATAGCCACCATTAACAGGGTGTCAGTCAGTTCTACCATAGTTCTTGCACGTCACGTTCCCAAAAAAGCAAAAAAATAAATAAATAAATTATTTTTTCAGTTGTTTTAGCTCAGTGATACAAATCCATTTTACTCAGCTGCGTGTAACCTTCCTGTGTGTCACAGTTCAGCACACTCGCTCCAATCCGTATAATCTGTCCAGGTGACACTTTCTGTACGTCACTTAATTCTACCGGACTTAATTTCTTTTCTTTTTTTTATCATACACCTATATACAAAAAATGTTGAACCCCAGGGCTAAGGGGCGAGGGCGTGGGCGTGGGCATTCAATTACTGCAGGGGGCAGAGGCCGTGGTCCTGGGCAGGGTGAGACAGTACCTGATGATGAGGGAGCAGGGGAATTCCGCAGAGCTACACTCCCTAGCTTCATGTCTCAACTTACAGGGACACGTGGTAGAGGACTGTTGAAACCACAACAGTGCGAACAGCTGATCTCGTGGATTGTGGACAATGCTTCAAGTAATTTGTCCACCAGTCAGTCTTCCACGCAGTCCACCCACGTTACCCAAGGGAGCACTCCTATGGCTCCTCCACCTCAACCTCCTTCCCCCCAGTCTGCCCTCTCTAAGGAAAATTTGGAATGCGATCCGGCATACTCTCAGGAACTGTTTTCTGGACCCTTCCCAGAGTCACAAACCACTTCTCAGGTTGCTGCTGACCTCGTTCCCGATGCCCAAGTTTTCCAACTGTCGCAGTCTGTGGGTGATGATGATGATGATGATGACAATGTTGACTTAGTGGAAGAAGTTTGTAAAGAGGTGTCGGACGATGAGGAGACACGGTTGTCAGACAGTGGTGAAGTTGTTGTTAGGGGAGGAATTCCGAGGAGGGAGCAGACTGAGGAATCGGAGGATGACGAGGTGACTGACCCAAGCTGGGTTGATATGCCGAGTGAAGACAGTGCTTCTGAGGCGGAGGCGAGTGCTGCACCAGAACAGGTTGTAAGAGGCAGTGGTGTGGCCAGAGGGAGAAGCAGGGCCAGAGCTGGTGCATCATCAGCAACTGTTTCACGTAGTGAAGCTCCCGTGGCGAGGCCTAGATGTTCGCAAGTCTGGAGGTTCTTTAAAGAAAGTGAGGATGACCGACGGACTGTGGTGTGCAACCTGTGCCACACCAGGATCAGCAGGGGTGCCACCACTACTAGCCTAACCACCACCAGCATGCGCAGGCATATGCTCCTTCCCCTGTGTCACTCGCTGCCTCTGCTAGTCAACCCCCTGCCCAGGACCCCGGCACGAGCGCCTCCCGCCGGAAAACCACACCTTCGCCTCCACGATCCTCCACAGCGTCCACCAATGTGTCCCAGCGCAGCGTTCAGCTGTCTTTACAGCAGACGCTGGAGCGCAAGAGGAAATACAGTTCCACCCACCCACATGCCCAAGCCCTCAACGTCCACATCTCCAAATTGCTTAGCCTGGAGATGCTGCCCTATAGGCTGGTAGAGACCGAGGCCTTTCGAAATCTCATGGCGGTGGCTGCCCCTCGGTATTCCGTCCCCAGCTGCCACTATTTTTCCCGATGTGCCGTCCCAGCCCTACACCAGCACGTGTCACAGAACATCATCCGTGCCCTGACCAACGCTGTTTCTGAGAAGGTCCACCTAACCAACGACACGTGGACAAGTGCTGCCGGGCAGGGACACTATATCTCACTGATGGCACATTGGGTTAACTTGGTGGAGGCTGGGACCGAGAATGACCCTGGGGCCGCTCATGTACTGCCCACACCGAGGATTGCGGGGCCTACCTCGGTCACGGTCTCTCAGACGTACTATGCCTCCTCCTCCGACCCCTCCTCCTCCACCGAATTACCATCCGTGGGCACGGCGCCTTCAGTCGGTAGCTCTAGGCGCAGCAGCAGTGCCGTGGGTAAGCGCCAGCAGGCGATGCTCAAACTGCTGAGCTTAGGTGACAAAAGGCACACCGCCCAAAAGCTGTTACAGGGCATCACGGCGCAGACGGATGTGTGGCTGGCACCGCTGAACCTCAAGCCAGGCATGGTAGTGTGTGACAACGGCGTAACCTGGTGGCTGCTCTGCAACTCGGCAGACTGACACATGTGCCATGCCTGGCCCACGTGTTCAATCTAATAGTTCAACGGTTCCTCAAGACATACCACAATCTGTCTGATTTGCTCACCAAGGTGCGCCGCATCTGTGCGCATTTCCGCAAGTCGACCACAGATGCTGCCACTCTCAGGGCAGCGCAGCGCCGCCTACAACTGCCCGCTCACCGACTGTTGTGCGACGTGCCCACGAGATGGAATTCCACATTAAACATGTTATCCAGAGTTTACCAGCAGCGCAGAGCGATTGTAGACTGCCAGATGTCATCTTCCATCAGAACTGGTAGTCAGGTCTCTCAGATTCCTCAAGTCTACAATGAGGAGTGGACGTGGATGTCTGATATCTGCCAGGTGTTGAGCAACTTTGAGGAGTCAACACAGATGGTCAGCGGCGATGCCGCCATTATCAGCCTCGCCATCCCGCTGCTTTGCCTGTTGAAAAACTCACTGCCTCAGCATCAAGTAGGATGCTTTGCGCTTGTCACAAGAGACGGTGGAGGAAGATACGTCGCTTGATAGCCAGAGCACCCTCCGGTCTGTTTCTCAGCGCGTATCGGAGGAGGGGGATGAGGATGAGGAGGAAGAGGAGGAGAATGTAGGCGAGACAGTAGAGGGTACCAGTGCTCAGTCCTTAACTCTTGAGCGTGTATGGGCTGAAGAGGAGGACTTGGAGGAGGAGCAGGAGGAGGAAATGGAAAGTCAGGTCAGTGAGGAGAGGGAATTCTTGCGTGTTGGGACTCTGGCGCACATGGCAGACTTCATGTTAGGCTGCCTATCCCGTGACCTCGCGTTAGAAGAATTTTTTCCAACACCGATTACTGGGTGTTCACTCTCCTGGACCCACGGTACAAGCAGAACCTTTCCACTCTCATCCCTGCAGAGGAAAGGAGTATGAGAGTGAATAGATATCAACAGGCTCTGGTGCACAAGCTGAAACAATTCTTCCCATCTGACGCCGCTAGCGGCAGAGGGCATGGTTCTGTGGGCCAAGTAGCGGGGGAGAGGAGGCGAGCAGGCAGCTTGTCCAAGCACTGGCAGGGGAACGCTCTCCAAGGCCTTTGCCACTTTTATGTCACCCCAGCAAGACACTGTCAACTTTCCCCAGTCTAGGCAGAGTAGGGGGGAGCTGTACAGAAAGATGGTGAGGGAGTACCTAGCTTACCATACCAACGTCCGTAGCGATCACTCTGCTCCATACAACTACTGGGTTTCAAAGCTGGACACGTGGCCTGAACTGGCGCTGTACGTCTTGGAGGTGCTGGCCTGCCCTGCCGCTAGCTGCTGTCAGAGCGGGTATTCAGTGCAGCTGGTGGCGTCATCACCGATAAGCGTACACGCCTGTCAACTGACAGCGCTGACAGGCTGACGCTTATTAAAATGAACAAAGCCTGGATTTCACTGGAATTCAAATCTCCTCCGGGGGAAAGCAGCTAAAGATTTAAATAACTTATGTATCCGATTCCTCTTCTCTACTCCTCTTCTCTACTCCTCCTCCCTCTCCATATCGTCTTTGCCTAACGCTGACCCAAAAACCGCCATTTTTTAGAGGTCCAACTGGCACTCTTTTAGCACAATTTTCAGGAGGGGCCCCCTACAGGCCCTCTCTTCAAACAATTTTTCAGGAGGGCCCCCTACAGGCCCTCTATTCAAACAATTTTCCAGAGGTCCACCTACAGGCCCTCTATTCAAACAATTTTTCCAGAGGTCCACCTACAGGCCCTCTATTCAAACAATTTTTCCAGAGGTCCACCTACAGGCCCTCTATTCAAACAATTTTTCCAGAGGTCCACCTTACAGGCCCTCTCTTCAAACAATTTTCAGGAGGGCCCCCTACAGGCCCTCTCTTCAAACAATTTTTCCAGAGGTCCACCTACAGGCCCTCTCTCCAAACAATTTTTCCAGAGGTCCACCTACAGGCCCTCTCTCCAAACAATTTTTCCAGAGGTCCACCTACAGGCCCTCTCTCCAAACAATTTTTCCAGAGGTCCACCTACAGGCCCTCTCTTCAAACAATTTTCAGGAGGGCCCCCTACAGGCCCTCTATTCAAACAATTTTTCCAGAGGTCCACCTATAGGCCTCTGTCCAAACAATTTTAACGGAGGTCCACCCTACAGGCCCTCTCTCCAAACAATTTTTCCGGAGGTCCACCTATAGGCCCTCTGTCCAAACAATTTTTCCGGAGTTCCACCTACAG
>ONZH01005926.1:0-36521 GCA_900303285.1 Rhinella marina | reverse complement strand
TTCAACTATAATTTTTCAAGGTCTTTCACACCAGGCCTTCAACCATTAATGTTTTCAAGGGACTGTTGTTCCCACCACTCCCAGCCTTCAACCATAATGTTTTGGGTCTGTTCCCCACCAGGCCTTCTACCATAATGTTTTCAAGGGTCTGTTCACCACCAGGCCATCAATCTTAATTTTTCACGTGTGTGACTGATGCCCTCCTTTATGTGTAATAAAAGGTGTATCGGAGTGCCTGTTCCTTGTAATTTTTGGCAGACTTGTCACTTTTGTGCATAGGCTTTATGAGTGTATGAGTCCCACGACAAGAACAATTGTTCCACAATGTGAATGACGCCCTTCTTTATACCCGTTGTATTGGAGTGCCTGTTCCGCTTAATTTTTGGCAGCACTTGCACTTTACGTACAAGTCAATATATGTTTCATAACAGGATTTCTTCACAGTATGTCAGGAAGGGGTTAAAGGTGTTGAAAAACAAATCAAAAAACATGTTCTGCATAATTTATGTGTATCCATCAACGTGTATCCATCATCTGAAGAAGCTCCTGGTGGTCCAGGTGGAGGCTTCTAATGAGGCGGGAGGCAGCCCGGAGTTTGTCCCCGAATCGCCTCAGGGCTGCCTCTACTTCGAAATCAGTGGGTATATCTGTAGGGATGGGAACAGTTATATAATCAGTATTATCAAGTTAAAAGGGGTTGTCCCACAAAAAAATATTCTAAACTTTCATTGCAGCACCTGGATCTGAATACTTTAGCTGTTGCATGTCATTAAATATTTTGTATATCTACTAGAACTGACTCAATTATTCAGTGAAATGTATTTTTATGGAGCTATTTTTTTTCTTATTTCTTAGACCTGCTCACTGAGAAGGCCGCACATGCTCAGTTTAAATCTTCAACTGCCTCCTGTCCTGAGCTGTGATAGGGAGAGATGGACAGGTGTCTTGACATGCAGCAGAATAGACACTAGTCACACTACCCTTGAGTAACCAGCTTGATGTAGCAGAGTAATTGGGGCAGATCTCTGGATCTATGTGAGGTGTAGGGCTGTTTCTCGCTTTGTTAAAAAGAGATTGCCAATGTACTATAATATTATGTGATGTATGTCACCTTTTTCTTAAATATTCTTGGTGTAACTCAAGTTTCTACTTCTTTCACTACCTTGAATTTAAAATTATTGTGATATGTCGGCTTCACTAACCACTTGGAGAACATAATGTGTACACAGTCTAGTTATCATAAACATGTTGGGTGACATGATCCTAGTGCTTGAGAATATTTCACTTATGTGAATTATGGCTTTGTACTTACTAGACACCCCATACGGCGTGGGTCCTCCCAGGGTCCTGGGGAAAACTCTGCCTCCCTGACGGTTGGAGCTACAAAAGATAAAGCATAAATTTAGATTCTATTTTGAAGACAGAAGTTCCACCTATTACACTTTTGATTTTAGCGGACGCCGAGGTGACTAAGTGAAGGCGTCTATGACTGACGAGCGGTGGTGCATTAAAGGGTTAGTGAACTCAGCCTGCAGTAAGGGGAAAAAATGGTTCTGCCCCGCGGGGGTGTTTCTCTTGTGGGACACTGTTTCTAATTACCAGCAAGAGGGTGTTTCTTTTAACCCACACCCCTGCGTCCTGGTTGGCTGAGGTGGTGGTAGCGGCTAAGGGGTTAAAAGGATGGCCCTGATAGGGGGACGGCCTCTTTCTCCAGCATCTTCACTGAAAGCTTCCCACCCTCCCTTCCCCATTATTTCATCTTTTTCTTTACTTTTTCTGATTCATTTCTGGTTTGTTTCAGTGTTTTACATTGCAAGTCACAACAGAGGTCGGTTGACGATTGCAGACGGAGAAGAAGGCAGACTTGCCCACAGAACGCTGTGGGGCATAGCGCTTCAATACTCCGGGTTATGGTGTTTATGGTCAACAAGTTGAAGTTTTGGATAAGATAAGAAAATAAAGCTGTGACCGACCCTTACCCAACTTAAGGAGTTGTGTGTTTTATTGGCCGGCTGCGAGGGTGGTTTGGTGGGGGGTTTAGAGAGGTCAGTCTCGGCAGTCTACCTACCTTCTACCTCGGGGGCTGTTGGAGTGGCAGGTGGGCTCCTCTGTGGCTGGGGTTCAGGCGGGGTAGAGGGCCCTTGTGGTGCAGCAGCTGTAAAAAATCATTAAATAATGGCATTTCATTCAACTCAAATGAACAGTTGTAATTGCTGATGTTGATACATGTGAATAGTTTTGGGCTGGATACCATTCCTAACCACTAGTGCTCTTATATCACTGCTGCTGCACTCCCACATAGCCTGGATTAAAAATAATTAAATATGTTTACACTTACTAGAAGTTGATGGTACTGTGGGGGCCGTCAGGCCTCGACGGTGGCGTCGCTGACGTCGCTCTGCAACATAAATCCGTACACAATTGTTATGATGACCGTTTTTAATACTAACACTGTATACTACTATGAAGATATTATGGGTGAGAGGAGGGCGATATGATGTGGAGTAGGCATTTAAAGTTAAGGGATCATAGAATCTCTGGGATGCATATTTGATGGAGGGGGCATTTCTTGGGAGGGTTGAATGAATGAATAAAAGATGTCTGTGTGTCACATTCTGCAGGTACAAACATAACAAATATAAATACAGCACATTCAATGCACTAGTATACCATAGCTCCAGTCCCAAGCGTTCCGGATTAGGCTGGACTGTCAGGATTTTAGCGGCTGAGTCCAGGAATGGGTGGCTATGTCCCGTGGTCAGCTGTCTTTGCATCCATAAGAAGCAGAGACGGGTGACGGTAAGCAGGGAGCAGTCCCTTCACCTTCCCCGACGTCCAGTGTAATGTCTCCTTGTGGCTGCCCACATACAGTATAATGTCTTCTCCTTGTGGCCCCAAGTGTTTTTTTCTTCTAAATGGGTATTATTTATTGCAATACATTTCTTAATATCTTTATTGTGGGAATATTTTTGATATCGCCCACTCCAGACACATTAGATGCAGCATGAGCACGTCTTTGAGTCTGTGTGTAGGAGGACGAAGCACTAACTATGAAGGGGCATATATCTAAGGGTACTTTCATACTAGCGCGAGAGATCCGGTGGGCTGCTACGGCCGGGAACAGCCCAACGGATCTCTCCGGATCCAGCATTTGCCTGACACAAAAAGGAGAACGGCCAACCCCATCAACAATAATGGGTGACGGTGCTGAACCGGCCGCTATCCAGCAAGAACGCCGGGAATTTGCAGGGCAAATACCGCGGATCAGCCTGCCGGATCACCACCACATATGTGAAAGTAGCCTAAGGCAAATTACTGTGAAGGGGCACGTATCTGAGAATATCTTCACTTGTTTGAGTGGAGTTAGAGGCATGGCCTAGCATGAAAGAAAATGTCTGCAGCGCACCACGCACGCCTACGTTGTCCTTCTATACGGTTTTCATTATTGGCACTGGTATCAGGGTTGCCAACCAAATTTTTTTTTTTTTCTGGACAACTTTGGACAACTTATCCCAAAATCACGGACGGTCAACATTTTTAAAGGAAAAATTTGAAAACCATAATGAAGGATAAATATAAAGTAATAAAGGTCTATAGCTCAATATACTGATCGGAACTCATTACCACCATTTACTGTGAGCTGAAAAATGATGATAACTACCACCAAAATAATCTAGTATCACCAGCCTCTAAAAAATCATGGACCCCTATATTTTTTTCATGGACTTCGGAAAAAAGTTGCCTATTTTTACAGACTGTCCAGAAATTTGTGGACAGTTGGCAATCCTGACTGGTATATATACAATACAGTACACTAATTTATTAACATGATTTTACTTTTCAAATATTTTGTTACTTACCCCTTCTTATCTCCTCCCGTATCTCCTTTAGCCACTCTGGGGTTTTTATTTTTAGATCCGACCATCGGCGTTGGATCTGGCCGGGGGGTCCGCACACTCCTACACCTATGTAGGAGGCC
This sequence comes from Rhinella marina, assembly GCA_900303285.1. Lineage (NCBI taxonomy): Eukaryota > Metazoa > Chordata > Amphibia > Anura > Bufonidae > Rhinella > Rhinella marina. The sequence goes on along the minus strand of ONZH01005926.1, from coordinate 32,542 downwards.
TCGGATCACCACCTCTATGACCTCCTTTTTGTGGACATGTTGATGGCGGTGTGGACCATCATAGTTCTCCCTGTCCATGACACGGACCATGTATTTGAGCTCCTCTGAGCTAAAAGCAGCTGCTCTTCTTGCCATCGCTATGCCTCTACGTCGTGCGTGCGTACGTACGTACGTACGAATAGTACGCTAAAGATTTGTACGCTAATGCGTACATATTCTGTCAAGTAGCGTACTTTTAACAACGCTACACTGTATGTTCGTTACTTGAGTAGGAATGTTCGCAGACGCAGTGTATTTGTACGCTAATGCGTACATATTCAGTTAAGTAGCGTACCTTTGACAACGCTACACTGTATGTTCGTTACTTGAGTAGGAATGTTCGCATTAGCGTACGCATTAGTTTAAATTCTCAAATATGCGTATATTTTGCATCGCCGTTGTTGAAGTCACTTTGATTTTTTCTACTTTTTTCATTGTAATAGCAACTGCAAGTAAACGAAACTATACCCTACCAGACTCCCATTATTGTTGCAGCAATTATTCAGCCGTTATAGCAAGGTTCGTTTTAGGTTCGGTTCGTACGAATCCGAACTTCAAGAAAATTCGCCGAACCGAACTTTTCAAAAGTTCGCTCATCCCTAGTCAGCTACATCAATGGAGATTGCAGCGTGATCGGACCAACTGATGTCTCCTATATTGGAGGAGCAGGCAAGGTCCAACGCGGCTTTATCTAGAAGAAACAGGTCTATTCTTGAATAAGAGTTATGTACTGGGGAGAAAAAAGAGAAATCTCTTGCTGTGTCATGGAACAGGTGCCAAACATCATAAAGGCCTTTCTGGCCACGTAAACTGTCCAGAGCGCTGGATCTTGGTCTAGAGGTGGAGGTGGAGTCTAGATGTGGATTAGGGACTACATTAAAATCTTCACTCCAAATGACCTTGTTTCAGCTTGTTTCAGCTTTTCTACCTTTTTGCAAAGAGCTGTCACTGTTAGCTGTGAGGATGGACAACCATTTGGGGCGTGTACCACTACTAAGGTGTATATTACATTATTAAATGCACCAACTTGTATGATATATCTACCCCTAAGGTCAGTGTCAGAGGCTATGGGGGTAAATACAATACTTTTTTTTGATAGCCAGGTGGGTACCTCTCTTTTTCTTGGAGTGATGAGATTGGATTACATAAGGAAATTGGGGTTGTTTAATTCTATGGGCATCAGATCTAAGGAGATGGGTCTCTTGAGCGAACAAGATGTCACAGTTTAACCTTTTCGCTTCTCGCCACATAAGAGAGCGTTTAAAGGGGCAATTGAGGCCCTTAACATTGATGGATGATACTTTAAGAGCCATCTCTATAGTTTAGACCGATTGGAGACCCTAGACCTATATGGGCTACGATAATTCTGGTGGTGTACATGAAACTTGAGGTAAATAATTGAGACCTTGCATAACAATCACAACAATAACGGAACATGTGAGACATTAGTATGCTGGCTGACATGTCAACTTAGTCAGAGAGCATATGAGAGCATAGTGATAGTGTAATATAAAAAACATAATATAGAAAGCAAACAAAGAAACGAAAACCAAGTAGTCAGCATAAAGGCTGATTGCAGATGGTGGGTCAGTCACTCCCGGTTGAGACCGAGCTCGCGAAACATCACAGGCAGAGCAAACAAGGCACTCCTAGCGAAGTTGAGAAGGATAAGTACAGTTCACCTTTTATTCCTTTTCTTGGAGGTAACTAGTTGCCATTCAGAATTCATCTTTCCTGGAGGTCCATGACACTCCTCCAGGGAACAGGGAGAGATGTTCCAGGAAGCAAGAAGTTTGGTTCCCTCTTCCACCGACAGGATTTAGTGAAGTGCTCCATTTTTAGGGGGGGTGTGGCCTAGCCGTCATGGAGTAAAGACACACAGCTCTGTGGCTCCTGTGCAATCCTGAGATTATCCTGGTCATCCTTGCATCTAGCTGTCCCTGACTTGCCCCATCTGTGCCTTGGGACGTGGGGAAGAAGGTGGTCCTGAGATTAAACTGCTCCCTGCGGCTGTCAGTGCTGGTGACCCGGCGCGGCCTACTTGGAGGTGGCAGCGCTTTCTTCAGCGCCATCTTGCAGGTCGTCTGCGGTCTGGTCCGTAGGCCCGTGCGGAGAGGGAGCGCTACACTTACATACCTGCTACTCCTGTGTCCTGGGGATCCTGTGTGTCGCTGGTCTGTCTGGAGTCTGGGGACATTGGGTCCGGCGTGGCTGGCTAACTGGAGGCGGCAGTGGCGGCCACATCTCGCGTGACCTTGCTCCTAGGCCTAGGATCTGGTTCGGAGGGCCTGCCTGCTGGGACGGACGGAGGAAGGTCGCAATCCTTACCGGTCGCAATCCTCTGTACTCCGGTGCCTGTGTGGACGCTGCAGGCTTCTCTGTTTTGGGGCCACTGGTTCCTGGGACTTTCCTGAGGGTGAGCCTGCATCTTACTGTGGCTGGGGCCTATAGCCTGCTCTGGGGGCCTGCTGGCTGCTTTTCTCCTGAAGAGACAAGTGATTCTACTCTCTGAGGGTGAGTGAACCTGTGGGTAGTGACTTTGTCCTGAGTCCGAGTAACTGTATCGGGCTCTTGGGGTGAGGGGCTGCCCTGTATAATACGGGATCCTGAGACTGGGCCACAGTTGAAGTGCCTGGCATCCATGGGACGAAAGACTGGGACTTCTGCCCCTTCTCCTGCACCCAAGACATTGGTGGACGTTATGAGCCAGACAGACGAAATGGCTGAGGGTACATCTGACCAGCTGGAAGTGGATCTTAGCAAGATAATGTCTGCAATCACAAATTGTCAATCTGCGCTCACTGCGAAGATAGATCATCTACAGATAGATATTACCTGCCTCCGGCATGATATTAGTAAGATACGAGAGAGAACCGCAGAGGTGGAGCGGAAGCTGGGGGATGTGGAGGATGTGGCTCACTCAGGTGAAAATAATGTGAGAACCCTTCAGCAGCAGGTGAAGATATTGCAGGCGAAGGTTGAGGATGCGGAGAACCGCAATAAACGTAACAATATACGTATCCTGGGTCTGCCGGAGAGAGTGGAAGGTCAATCTCCTGAGATATTTGCGGAACAACTGATTCAACGATGTCTGGCACCCATCACCCTGTCCTCTAGTTTTGTGGTGGAGTGGGCACACAGAATACCTACCAAGCCCTTACCACCAGGTGCCCCGGCGCGCCCTTTCATTTTAAAAGTCCTCAACTATCGGGACAGAGATACTATACTGGCAGCTGCTCGGCAGTTGGAAGAGATCAAATTTGAGAATTCCAGGATATCATTTTACCCAGATTTCTCCTCAGAGGTCCAAAAGCAAAGGCGACAATTTAACATGGTGAGAGCTCGGCTGCGGGAGAAAGGTATTAAATACGCCATGATATATCCGGCGCGTCTCAGAGTTCAAGATGGGGACACTGTAAGCTTCTTCTCGTCGCCTGAGGAAGCGTCTGATTGGATAGACAAGAAAGGATGACTGGTACCACAAAGGGATCACCTAAAGTTCTGCTAGATCTGGATGGCCGGCATGTTGCGTGAAGCCGGTGCTAGTTTGGACACCTTCATTGCTTTCTCTGCACACAGTGAGACTATGTCAGAGGGGGGGTGACCTTGTTCTTTATGTGTTTACTGGCAGGGTTCCCATTGTACGCAAGTTATTGTACCTTCCTTAAGTTCGGGTATGACAGGCTCAGATAGGTTGGGGTGGTCTGGGCAGGGTGGGGGGATTTTACTACAGAGGGAACAATGTTTTGCTCTCAGGTTTGCAATTTATCTGTTTTTGCTGTATGTCTTGTGGTATGTATGTGAGTGTGTTTGGTCCGAGTGCTTTATAGTCCACATATGTCAAACATTTGGGAGGTATTTTTGCCATGGCTACCTGCAGGTTTGTCTCCTGGAATGTCCGGGGCCTTAACGATAAAGTAAAACGCTCCCTCGTTTTTAACTATTTGAAGGGCTATAATCCTGATGTGGTTATTCTACAGGAGACTCATCTGAGGGGGCGCAAAATACTGGCACTAAAGAGGCCATGGGTGGGTTCAGTCTATCACTCTGTCTATAGTAACTATGCAAGGGGAGTCTCGGTTCTTATAGCTTAGGCGCTTCCATTTCAGCTCCACTCTGTACAGATTGATCCTTCTGGTCGCTACATTATACTGTCAGCTGCGCTGAGGGGTGCTGATTATGTGATTGTGGGGCTTTATGCTCCTCCTCCATTCCGTAGTGTTCTTATGGATGAGATTATGGGGAAAGTGGCTACTCTCCCACTCGCCCCTCTTATTATTCTGGGGGATTGTAACGCTGTACTGGATCCGTTTGCGGATAGACTTCGCCCTAAGTTGACCCACAACAAATCACTTAGTAACTGGGTGGATGCCTATAATCTGACGGAGGGGTGGAGATATCTGCATCCGGAGACTCGTCAATTCTCCTGCCATGCGGTCGCCTCTGAATCGTTATCTCGTATAGACCTTGTTTTTGTAGATAGGGTTCTATTGCCGCAGCTAAAAGAGGCAGAATACCTGCCTAGGGGTATATCGGATCATGCACCTTTACTGGTGGTTGTTGCACTGCCGATCCCGCCTGGGGAGAGGCAGTGGAGGCTTAACTCTAGGTGGTTGGATGTGTTACCGGTGGCATGGGCGGCTCAAAATTGTGTCACTGAATATTGGGCGAACAATGAAGGGTCTTCGGATCCTATTTGTGAATGGGAGGCTTCTAAGGCGGTTGCGAGAAGGATGCTTATCAGTGCTATAACGGCACACAGGAAAGAGCTAAGCGTTACTAGGGACCACCTGGAGGCAGAGTTAGTGTCTCGGGAAGAGGAGTACATTAGTTGTCAGAATGAGGAGACTCATACGGAATGGTTGGAAGCTCAGCGCCGGCTGACTCTTCATTTGACAGAATACACTGAAAAAAAGCTTCTGTTTTCCAAACAAGTGGTGTTTTCAGATGAGGACAAGAATGGGAGGGCACTGGCGTTTCTGGCAAGAACTGAGTCGCCGCAGACTGTGGTATCGTCTCTGATTACGGGAGAAGGTATTAGAGTTAGTGGCCCACTTGAAGTATGCGATCAATTTGCGAGTTACTATGAGAGTCTTTACACCTCTAAAATATCACATACGGCTGACGATATACGTGCCTTTTTAAGAACTGTTAAGCTCACGCCGGTGTCTAGGGCGGATGGGGAGCATTTAGGAGCCCCAATTACAACAGGGGAAATTGAGGCTGCGATTAAGTGTATGATGGTAGGGAAGTCTCCTGGTCCGGACGGCTTTCCTCTGGAGTGGTATAGGCTTGATGTGGAGGGACATAGTGCTCGCCTCCTTCGTCTCCTTGATTTTGCTTTTCAGCAGGGTAGATTGCCACCTTCTTTTCTAGAAGCTACCATTGTTGTAATTCACAAGCCGGGGAAGCTGCCGGACCAGTGTGGCTCATATAGGCCGATATCTCTGTTGAATATTGATGCCAAAATTCTGGCGAAAGTCCTGGCCAGACGTCTTAGGGAGGTTATTCTCTCAATTATTGACCCAGACCAATCTGGCTTTATGCCGGGCAAGACCACGGACATTAATCTTCGGATGTTATATACAAATCTACAAGTCAGACATGATAATGCAGGGTCAAGGGTTATTGCCTCTCTAGACAACGAAAAGGCGTTCGATTCAGTTGAGTGGCAGTTCATGTGGGAGACGTTGGCCTCCTTACGTTTCCCCCCGACTTTCATAAAGTGGGTGCAGATGCTATACCAGGCTCCTATGGCGCGTATCAAGGTAAACGGGCACCTGTCTCGACCATTCCAGCTACATAGAGGCACTAGGCAGGGGTGCCCGCTTTCGCCCATGCTGTTTGCCATTGTTATGAAGCCTCTAACTCAGTTTATTAACTTTAACTCTCTGATAGAAGGTTGGTCGATTGCAGGTATACAGGAGAAGTTGTCGTTGTATGCTGATGATACACTGGTATACTTGGCGAACCCTAGATCCGCGTTGGAGGCACTGCTGATAGTAGTTAATAATTATGGGGCCTATTCAGGGCTGACGGTTAACTGGGCGAAATCTAGTTTATGTCTTATAGATGGTGATGATGGGGAGAGAGTTACCCCTCTTTCCCGCTTGAAAGTGGTGGATCAGTTTGTGTACCTGGGAATTACAGTGCATTGAGATCCTCAATGTTTTTATCAGCTAAACATTATACCCACCATGGAGTATATTACGCGTAAGATAATAGCTTGGGAAAACCTGCCTTTGTCTCTGGTGGGGCGTATAAATATTGTAAAAATGATTCTATTGCCTAAGCTATTCTATATCTATAGGGCTGCCCCCATTAGGATTCCCTACTTGCCCACTTTGTAGCCATTGACCGAACGCTGTCCCCATTTCTGTGGAAACATTAAACGCCTAGGTTAGCTAGGAAATCTTTGAAAGCCCTGTACACTCAGGGGGGTCTGGGACTGCCTGACATGTACATCTACTATGTAGCATCCCAGTTAATGTATGCATCTTGGTGGATCAGGGCGGATGCAAACAAACCGGCTGTAGTTTTAGAGGCTGCTCTGGTGGGCTCTTATGAGACGCTGACGAATTTGACTTATCGAGAGGGTGCTGGAGTAGTGAGGTACTATACGGGGAGCAATGCGGCTATGGTTGCGGCATGGAAATCCTTTGTGGAAGTTCATGTGGATGATGAGGATGGTGAGACCTGGTCCCCTTGCATTCCTTTATGGAGAAATGGGCTGCTAGAGGAGCTTAAACATTTACCTGATTTTGAGTTCTGGCCTCACAGAGGGGTGAAATATCTGACTTAGCTATATCATGAGGGGGTCTTTCGCACCTTTGATAGTCTTAGCCAGGAGTATGGTCTGCCTCGTATGAGCTTTTACCGGTATCCTGCAGCTGAGACATGCCTGTGAGGCTCAATTTAGTCCTAGGCCTCTTCAGCTGAAGCACGGTCCACTGGAAGCCGTTGCGAGGAGAGCTCAACCATGCAAACCAATCTCATCCTTTTATAGAGAAATAATGGGAATGCAAGACTCGCCACTTAAACAATCCTTTGCGAAGTGGGGTGTGGATGTGCTGGAGTTGGAGGATTCCCACTTAAGGGAATTGAGCTCAGTATGGAGAAACACTGTAATCAGCGCTCGAGATCAACTTATTCAAATTAAATGGATCCATAGGACATACTTGACTCCGGTCAGGTTGTTCTACATGCATAGATTAACGGACCCTTCTTGTACGAGGTGTGGTGCTGTGAGGGGTTCCCTGATACACATGGTGTGGGAGTGTCCTGTACTGAGCCATTATTGGGGACAGATTTGTCAGTTCATCAATATGAATCTGGGTTTGCCTGGGGTTTGTTCTCCTGGAGTCTGTTTACTGGGTTTAGTGATGGATATTACCCCTGCGAAGTATGAGAGAAAATTGCTTCGTCTACTGATGTTTTATGGGCGGAAGATTATTCTCCTTAACTGGAAGCCACCTAGGGTCCCCACTCTGGGGCAATGGATACAGCTTATTAATGCGGAATTAACTATGTATAAAATGACATACGCTGCTAGAGGGGTGCCGGATCGATTTGAGAAGATTTGGGGCAGCTGGCTTCAGGGCCAGACTGTGGTTTGAGGCTTTATATGAGAAGGGATGGATACTCGGACTTGGGTGCGAATGTGTGTGTGCATGTCGTCTGTGTGTTTACAGTGCCTACAAGTAGTATTCAACCCCCTGCAGATTTAGCTGGTTTGATAAGATGCAAATAAGTTAGACCCTTCAAACTTCAAACAAGAGCAGGATTTATTAACAGATGCATAAATCTTACAAACCAAAAAGTTATGTTGCTCAGTTAAATTTTAATACATTTTAAACATAAAAGTGTGGGTCAATTATTATTCAACCCCTAGGTTTAATATTTTGTGGAATAACCCTTGTTTGCAATTACAGCTAATAATCGTCTTTTATAAGACCTGATCAGGCCGGCACAGGTCTCTGGAGTTATCTTGGCCCACTCCTCCATGCAGATCTTCTCCAAGTTATCTAGGTTCTTTGGGTGTCTCATGTGGAATTTAATCTTGAGCTCCTTCCACAAGTTTTCAATTGGGTTAAGGTCAGGAGACTGACTAGGCCACTGCAACACCTTGATTTTTTCCCTCTTGAACCAGGCCTTGGTTTTCTTGGTTGTGTGCTTTGGGTCGTTGTCTTGTTGGAAGATGAAATGACGACCCATCTTAATATCCTTGATGGAGGAGCGGAGGTTCTTGGCCAAAATATCCAGGTAGGCCGTGCTATCCATCTTCCCATGGATGCGGACCAGATGGCCAGGCCCCTTGGCTGAGAAGCAGCCCCACAGCATGATGCTGCCACCACCATGCTTGACTGTAGGGATGGTATTCTTGGGGTCGTATGCAGTGCCATCCAGTCTCCAAACGTCACGTGTGTGGTTGGCACCAAAGATCTCGATCTTGGTCTCATCAGACCAGAGAACCTTGAACCAGTCTGTCTCAGAGTCCTCCAAGTGATCATGAGCAAACTGTAAACGAGCCTTCACATGACGCTTTGAAAGTAAAGGTACCTTATGGGCTCGTCTGGAACGGAGACCATTGTGGTGGAGTACGCTACTTATGGTATTGACTGAAACCAATGTCCCCACTGCCATGAGATCTTCCCGGAGCTCCTTCCTTGTTGTCCTCGGGTTAGCCTTGACTCTTCGGACAAGCCTGGCCTCGGCACGGGAGGAAACTTTCAAAGGCTGTCCAGGCTGTGGAAGGCTAACAGTAGTTCCATAAGCCTTCCACTTCCGGATGATGCTCCCAACAGTGGAGACAGGTAGACCCAACTCCTTGGAAAGGGTTTTGTACCCCTTGCCAGCCTTGTGACCCTCCACGATCTTGTCTCTGATGGCCTTGGAATGCTCCTTTGTCTTTCCCATGTTGACCATGTATGAGTGCTGTTCACAAGTTTGGGGAGGGTCTTAAATAGTCAGAAAAGGCTGGAAAAACAGATAATTAATCCAAACATGTGAAGCTCATTGTTCTTTGTGCCTGAACTACTTCTTAATACTTTAGGGGAACCAAACAGAATTCTGGTGGTTTGAGGGGTTGAATAATAATTGACCCACACTTTTATGTTTAAAATTTATTAAAATTTAACTGAGCAACATAACTTTTTGGTTTGTAAGATTTATGCATCTGTTAATAAATCCTGCTCTTGTTTGAAGTTTGAAGGCTCTAACTTATTTGCATCTTATCAAACCAGCTAAATCTGCAGGGGGTTGAATACTACTTGTAGGCACTGTATGTATTTTTAGAAGTTACTGTTTAGTGTGGAGGTTGGTTTTCGCCACTTATGTACTTCTATACAAAGTTGGGGCTAAAGGTAACTTACTCTTGTATTACATGTGATAGGTGGGTGGGGGGGATTTATGGGGATTGTATGCAAATGTTGTATTTCAATTGAAAATGAAAAAAAAGACTATTAAAAAAAGTGCTCCATTTTCATGAAGGAGAATTTTCGTAGGGAACCCCCACCTGTAGGGAATCTTGTGCTCTCTGAGAGCGGCAGTTATAGGGTAAAGAAGCCTTCTTTGCTGGAGTGTTGCCGCAGACAGGTCTGCGAAGAGTTTTACCCCAGTGAATGGGGACGGTAGATCGCCATGCTTCCGGGCTGCAGCCATCAGGGCCTTCTTGGCGTGGAAGCAATGTACGCGTGCCAGGACGTCTCTGGGAGCTGATTATGGCAAATGTCGTGGTCTTGCAATTCTATGTATTCTATCGATAACCAAGTCCTCTTTAGAGATATTTGGTAGCAAAATTTTCATTAAGTCCTGAGCAAAGGCACTTAGGTCTTGTGGTTGGATATCTTCGCTAATGCCCCGAAACTTTACATTATTTAGTCTGGATTTCTTCTAGGTCAATTATCTTTGCTTTTAGGAGATCCACCTCCTCATATATGGAGTTATGTGAGTCCACCAGCTGGTTAAAAGAGTTGGCGAATTTGCCCATTTTATCTTCAACGTGGGAGATATGTCCACCTAACTGAGAGATGGAAGTATGCAAAGGCTTGATGAGGTGGGCTATCTCTCCCGATATAGAGGAGCTAAAAGCTAGCAGCATTTCTTTGAGGAGGATGCTTGATGCTGGGGCCTCAGATGTCGGGAAAGAATGCAAGGTAAGAGATGCTGTATTACGCAGGCTCACCAGCGTGTCGTCGCCCTGTAGGGTTAGATCCTCCGATGCTTCTTTCCTGGGCTTCTGTTTGGCCGGGCTAGAGTTCGGAGAGGTCTTGGAAGAGCCCCGTGATCTCGGCGGTAGTGAGTGTGTGGCGGGAAAATCTCCACCGCTCTCGGAATTGGAGGGGGCACCAAGGAGAGGCGAACCCCCATTAGGTGAGTCTCTGGATAGATGGGAAGAAGCCACTTGAGATCTCATCGTAGCTCTAGGTGATGGGCAAGGCGATTGCGCTGCTGCGCTGGATGCTGGTGAGCTGGAGGCGGGAGGTGACTCGGCGTCATCTTTATCCTCCTCGCGGCTGAAGAAGAAGTCCAGCTTTCCTTGCTTCTTCGTTGATCGTTTCCCTCTGGACATCATTAGGGATGTTGTAGGGGCTTTGAGGCACCTTTAGGAGCTAAAATAGCAATTGTAATCCAAGGTGAGCTTAGTCAAACGCTGCTAGGGTGCCGGAGCTCTGCTAACATGCGGCCATCTTGCTCGGCCGGCAAACCACGCCCAACTGCCACATTATTTTTGTTGAATCCTACCTTGATCTTCAATGCAGCACTGTTAAATTGCACCACTTGCCTCACCTGTAACGGTATACCGATATCAGATATTAATTTACTACCTCCCTCAGGAAGATCCTAAAGGGAGTAAATATGAGTAGACCCATGACAAAGTTTGAAACATTGCTTTCTCAACTTAGTCCTCCTAAGAAGGTGGTTTCCACATTGAATAAACTTCTTATAACACCCACGTCCACCCAAACACCCCTCCCATTCTTAGAGGCCTGGGAAAAAGACCTTATTAAGACATTCTCGCCTACTGACATTGACATTCTCTTTAAAGCCGTCAAACAAGTTTCTTAATGTGTAAGAATGCAGGAGAGTGGGTATAAAACCCTGACAAGATGGCACCTGACTCCAATCTTATTAAACAAATACAATCCCAGTTATCATCCACTTTGTTGGCAGTGTGCGGAACACCCTGATTTTTTGGGACGTTCGAACGCTTAGAATTTTAGAAGCAATTCTTAAAGTTTTTAAGAAATTTTCCCAAACCATTTTTTTAAGGATCAGTTCAGTTCTGAAGTCACTTTGTGGGGCTTACATAATATAAACCATCCATAAATGACCCAATTTTAGAAACTACACCCTTCAAGGTTTTCAAAACTGATTTTACAAACTTTGTTAACCCTTTATGTATTCCACAAGATTTAAAGGAAAATGGACATGACATTTCTAAATTTCACTTTTTTGGCAGATTTTCCATTTTAGTCCATTTTTTCCTGTAACACATCAAGGGTTAATAGCCAAACAAAACTCAAAAACTATTAACCCATATTCTGCGATTTACAGAAACACTCCACATGTGGTGGTAAACTACTGTATGGGCACACAGCAGGGCGCAGAAGAAAAGGTGTGCCAAATGGTTTTTGGAGGGCAAATTTTGCTGGACTGGTTTTTAGACACTATGTACCATTTGAAGCCCCTCTGATGAACCCCTAAAGTAGAAACAATCAAAAAGTGCCTTTGTTTTGGAAACTAAGGGATAAGGTGACAGTGTTATTGATACTATTTTGGGGTACATATGATTTTTGATCTTTGCTTTATATTATGCTTTGAATTTGCTTTATATTATGCTTTTTGTTAGGCAAGGTAACCAAAAATGGCTGTTCTGGCACAGTTTTTTTTTTTTGTTTTTTTTTTTGTACAGTGTTCATCTGACAGTTTAGATCACATGCTATTTTATAGAGCAGATTGTTACAGACAAAATGATATCAAATATGTCTACTTTCTTTCTTTCAGCTTTACATAATAAAGCATTTTTGAAAAAAAATATGTTTTTGTGTCTCCATTTTCTGAATGCCATATCTTTTTTATTTTTCTGCCAATCATTGTGTGTAGGGGCTCCATTTTTGGGTACATATGATTTTTTTGATCATTCATTATTACACTTTTTGGGGCAAGGTGACCCAAAAATTGGTAATTTTGGCACAGTTTTTATTTATTAATTTTTACTGCTTTCACCTGAGGGGTTAGGTCATGTGAGATTTTTGTAGAGCTGGTTGTTACAGATGTGGCGATACCTAACATGTATACTTATTTTTATTTATTTAAGTTTTACACAATAATATCACTTTTGAAACCAAAAAATCATGTTTTAGTATCTCCATAGTTTGAGAGCTGTAGTTTTTTTTATTTTTTGGGGTGATGGTCTGAAGGCTGTATAATACACTGTAGTACACTGTATAGTGTACTGCGGTGTATTTTCTCTCACAGTAAGCCTGATCAGGCTTAGCTATACCATGGCAAGCCGGAAGCCTGTGAAAGCGTCTGGTTGCCATGGTAACCATCAGGACGCTGCCAGAGCAGTGCAGCGTCCCGATGGAGGAGGGAGGGAGCTCCCTCCCTCTGTAAACCTGTCAAGAATCGGGTCGCTGCAACGGCACAGCAGCAGCCCAATGGGAGAGGGAGGGAGCTCATGTTAATCCCTCCCATACAGCGTCCCATTTGGACCGCGGCTTGGAAGGGGTTAAATGACTGACATCGGTGCCAGCTGTATGCTGACACTTTGCTTCAGCTGCTCGGCCATCCTGAACATCGGGGCAGGGATAAATTGCCCGCCTTTTCCGCCCGCTCCCCCCTCCCCCGCTCGGTTATCCTGAAATTATGGCCCAAACAAAAGGATCTGGAAGGAGCGGTTAATAAAAATATAATTTTCACACATTTTAGAAGGATCCTTTTAGCCGCATTAGGATCCTCTGATTGGCTAGTCTGTACAGACTAGCCAATCAGAGCGATCGCTGGCCCGGGACCGCCCTCATTGGTCTCGGGCCAGCTAGCTGAGACCCCTGGCTGTTATTAACAGCCTGCTCCGGTGGTTTACAGCAGTCTGGGGGTCCCGATCGCCCTACAAAACGGCAGCATTAATCTATGTCGCTGCTGCACAAAGCCCAGCAAACAGAGACGTAGATTAACCGTCGGTGGTCGGGAAGGGGTTAAATGCATTAGCCCTGGGTGTCTTTATATGAAACAGCAAAAAACAGGTGTCTATAGCACCCACTGAGCTGACAAGCGGTCTCCATCTTTAGTGACCAACCTCTGCCATACTATTATGTGAATTGAATTTAGAGATGAGCAAATATCTTGACATTTGTTTCATGTCCAATCAGATTCAATTAGGGTCTGAATAAATTCAACCCTAATCGAAAGTGCCCCAATTTCCCTAAAAGCTTCAGAGCTCTGTAACACCAATACAGCATTAGTAATGTCAAAGTGACAGCAACATACAGTGCCTTGCGAAAGTATTCGGCCCCCTGGAACTTTTCAACCTTTTGCCACATTTCAGGCTTCAAACAAAATGATATAACATTTTAAATTTTTGGTGAAGAATCAACAACAAGTGGGTCATAATTGTGAAGTGGAATGAAATTTATTGGATCATTTAAACTTTTTTTGTAATAATAAAACTGAAAAGTTGGGCATGCAAAATTATTCGGCCCATTTACTTTCAGTTCAGAAAACTCACTCCAGAAGTTCATTGAGGATCTCTGAATGATCCAATGTTGTCCTAAATGACTTATGAAGATAAATAGAATCCACCTGTGTGCAATCAAGTCTCCGTTCAGGGTTCTGCTTAAAGCACAGAGAGCATCATGAAGACCAAGGAACACACCAGGCAGGTCCATGATACTGTTGTGGAGAAGTTTAAAGCTGGATTTGGATACCAAAAGATTTCCCAAGCTATAAACATCCCAAGGAGCACTGTGCAAGAGATCATATTAAAATGGAAGGAGTATCAGACCACTGCAAATCTACCAAGACCCGGCCGTCCCTCTAAACTTTCATCTCAAACAAGGAGAAGACTGATCAGAGATTCAGCCAAGAGGCCCATGATCACTCTGGATGAACTGCAGAGATCTACAGCTGAGATTGGAGAGTCTGTCCATAGAACAACAATCAGTCAAACACTTCACAAATCTGGGCTTTATGGAATAGTAGCAAGAAGAAAGCCATTTTTCAAAGATATCCATAAAAAGTCTTGTTTACAGTTTGCCACAAGCCACGTGGGAGACACACCAAACATGTGGAAGAAGGTGCTCTGGTCAGATGAAACCAAAATCGAACTTTTTGGAAACAATGCAAAACGATATGTTTGGTGTAAAAGCAACACAGCTCATCACCCTGAACACACCATCCCCACTATCAAACATGGTGGTGGCAGCATCACGGTTTGGGCCTGCTTTTCATCAGCAGGGACAGGGAAGACGGTTAAAATTGATGGGAAGATGGATGGAGCCAAATACAGGACCATTCTGGATGAAAACCTGTTGGAGTCTGCAAAAGACCTGAGACTAGGACGGAGATTTATCTTCCAACAAGACAATGATCCCAAACATAAAGCAAAATCTACAATGGAATGGTTCAAAAATAAACGTATCCAGGTCTTAGAATGGCCAAGTCAAACTCCAGACCTGAATCCAATTGAGAATATGTGGAAAGAGCTGAAAACTGCTGTTCACAAACGCTCTCTATCCAACCTCAAAGAGCTCAAGCTGTTTTGCAAGGAAGAATGGGCAAGAATTTCAGTCTCTAGATGTGCAAAACTGATAGAGACATACCCCAAGCGACTTGCAGCTGTAATCTCAGCAAAAGGTGGTGCAACAAAGTATTAATGCAAGGGGGACGAATCATTTTGCACGCCCCACTTTTCAGTTTTATTATTACAAAAAAGTTTAAATGATCCAATAAATTTCGTTCCACTTCACAATTGTGACCCACTTGTTGTTGATTCTTTACCAAAAATTTAAAATGTTATATCTTTTTGTTTGAAGCCTGAAATGTGGCAAAAGGTTGAAAAGTTCCAGGGGGCCGAATACTTTCGCAAAGCACTGTATATATGTACCTATGAGTAAATGCATAGCAGCCGGTGGTAACAAATAGACTTTAAGAATTCACTGCACTGTCAGATTTTTTATACTTTTTACCCTCTTCCTGACCTTCGCCATACATGTTCAGAGCAGCAGGAAGTAACTACCTGCCCTTCGCCGTACATGTACAGTGCGCTGATCAGTGGGGCACAGGAGCTGTGTTTGCTCGAGCAGTGGCAACCAGGATCCTGTTGTAACTACTACTTAGTGTAGTTGAAAACTCCAATTCTGGCAGATTAACTCATTGGATGCCACAGTCAATGCTGACCAATTCATCAAAGGAGTTAACAAAGGGAGGGGGCTCCATCTCTTACCTTATTGGCTCCCCACAATGCCTTGGGGTCTGCCAGCTATGGAAACCTATGAGGTCACCTCTCGGGGGTCCTATTTATTATTTATCCCCAGAGCCTCTACAGTTATCAGCACAAGCTGTGTAAATGACCACACTGGCCTCAAATGCACATGGTGCTATTTTACTCCTGAGCCCTGTCATACATTCAAGCAAAAGAATAAAGTCACATGTAGAGTGTTTCTATAACCAGGCACATGCTGGACACAACACATTGGGCATCTGTGGAAGACATTTCACTTTGTACCATCTGCAGTGGATTAATTTTAGCAAAACACATGTTGTTTCAAAATGCTCAATCCACCCCTTAATAAATACCACAACAGGTATGGTTTCCGAAATGGGGTAACCTCTCAGGGGTTCTATTTATTATTTCACCACAAAGCCTCTACCTTGTTAGCACAAGATGCGTAAATCACCACATTGGACTTTAAATGCGCTTAATGCCCTTTTATTCCTTAGCCCTGTTTGTACTTCCAGGCAAAATATAAGGGCCACATCTAGGGTGTTTCTAAAACCTGGAATCACAGCATAATGATAAGAGAACTTGCTTTTCACATGACCATAAGCTGTGTACAACATATGTGCACTGAGATGGCATACTGTATCTGTGTAAAAATTGCAATTTGCACTTTGCACCATCTTTTGTGAATTTATTTTTTGCAAAACACCATGACGTCAAAATACTCTCTATGTTCCTTGGTAAATTCCATGAGGGATGTGTTTTCTAAAATGGGGTCACTTGTCCAAGTAGCAGTCTATGACCACATATGAGGTGCTATTGTATTCAGGTGAAAATATATCCAAATTTTGCGGTGCATTGTTTCCTATTAGAGATGAGCGAGTAGTATTCGATCGAATACTACGCTATTCGTCATACTCGATTTCGATCGAGTATAACGGCGATGACGCACTTAAAATTTGTTTCCCCTCCCACCTTCCCTGGCGCTTTTTTTACAGCAATCACTATGCAGGGGGGGTATGACAGGTCCTCGGAGCATGCTGGCATCGCGAGAACGGCGTCTACATGCATTGGCTGGAAAAACCATGTGACCTCGAATCATAAAAAACTCAGCTCTTCCTGCTCGTTCGCATATGCTGCATGAACGTAGTCAGGGACAGAGGCCCGAGCAGGGAGAGACAGGCTTTAGCTGTATGAAAGTCAGGCAGGACCCCAAAAGTATATAACAGAAGCTCAGAATATCGCATTTACCACCATATATACCGGCTACCAGCGGACAGGAGAGTGATTGACAGCCCTTATCAGGGCTACTATACGGCACGGTATATAGCTTATTCTAACTATATACACTCTGCACAGAACGGCTGCTTTATTGAGGGATAGCTGCTGGAGTAGGGACAGAGAGAGGCATTAGTGGTGTATTAGCACCTATATACAAAACTATATTTGGCACTACTGTTGTGCGTTCTGTGTGCCAACAAAACCCTGTTATATACCTGGTGTGTATACGCACCATTTGACCTTCTGGCAGTATATGGCTGTATACGCCAAGTATTTTTCTAAAAAATAAAGTATATTTGGCACCACTGTTGTGCGTTCTGTGTGCCAGCAAAACCCTGTTATATACCTGGTGTGTATACGCACCATTTGACCTTCTGGCAGTATACGGCTGTATACGCCAAGTATTTTTCTAAAAAATAAAGTATATTTGGCACCACTGTTGTGCGTTCTGTGTGCCAGCAAAACCCTGTTAATATACCTGGTGCGTATAGGCATCTATTGACCTTCTGGCAGTATACGGCTGTATACGCCAAGTGTTCTCCTAAAAAATAAAGTATATTTGGCACCACTGTTGTGCGTTCTGTGTGCCATCAAAACTCTGTTAATATACCTGGTGCGTATAGGCATCTATTGACCTTCTGGCAGTATACGGCTGTATACGCCAAGTGTTTAAAAAAAAAAAAAGTATATTTGGCACCACTGTTGTGCGTTCTGTGTGCCAGCAAAACCCTGTTAATATACCTGGTGCGTATAGGCATCTATTGACCTTCTGGCAGTATACGGCTGTATAGCCAAGTGTTCTCCTAAAAAATAAAGTATATTTGGCACCACTGTTGTGCGTTCTGTGTGCCATCAAAACCCTGTTAATATACCTGGTGCGTATAGGCATCTATTGACCTTCTGGCAGTATACGGCTGTATAGCCAAGTGTTCTCCTAAAAAAATATATATATTGCAGAACGCGTGGCAAAAAAAAGTTAAACGCCTGAAATGCGGAGGGCTAGCGCAAAGGGACGTGGACGTGGACGAGGACGGGGGTGCGGAAATGCTGGTGGGGGCACAAACCGCGTTGAAGCCAGTGGGGATACAATGCGTGCTGGTGAGGGGCAGCCAGCATTCCGCTCATCCAGCATCCCTGCCTTTATGGGACAGTTAAGCGGGGGGCGGGTTACACCGCTGTTGAGGCCAAAAGTGAAGTGCCATCTGTATGAAGTGCCATTTCCTCCTCCTCCTCCTCCTCGTTAACCGCCGTAGAATTGCTCCATTAAAAAAAAAAAGAAAAAATTATTATGGCTCAGCTCTTGGGCCTTAATACAATTTTTAAGAGGTCTCAGCTTTTGGGCCTTAATACAATTTTTAAGAGGTCTCAGCTCTTGGGCCTTAATACAATTTTTAAGAGGTCTCAGCTCTTGGGCCTTAATACAATTTTTAAGAGGTCTCAGCTCTTGGGCCTTAATACAATTTTTAAGAGGTCTCAGCTCTTGGGCCTACAAACAATTTTTAAGAGGTCTTACCTCTTGGGCCTTAATACAATTTTTAAGAGGTCTCACCTCTTGGGCCTCCACATAATTTTTTCGAGGGCTCACCTCAAGGGCCTCCATATAATTTTTTCAAGGTCTCACCTCAAGCTAACTTTGCGCACTCATTAAAATATCTTCACAACAAGGACCTAAGAGCCCTCGATGGGAGAGCTTTGTGTGGGGGCCTGTTATAGGGAAGAGATGCGGCCCTGCGGGCTCTAGCCTGCCTTCTCCATAAGCCTCTGGCCACCCCACGGCCTCTTCCTGCCTTTTGCGGTCCTACGCATCCCTCAACATCCCCACTGCTTTACCTGCTAGACATGACACTGGGCCAGGTCGGGTCACTGACTTCGTCATACTCAACCACCTCCTCTTACACTGCCTCACTTTGCTCCTCCTCCGGCCCACCCGACATACCAACAGCCTCCCTTGCTGGCAACTGTGTCTCATCATCGTCCCTAATCATTTTACACTTTAGTGCCCGTTCCACACCACCATCAGCTAGAGATGGAGCTTGCTCCAGTGTTTGGGCATCAGAACAAACAAAATCCTCAGATAGCTCCTGCGATTCTTGCAGGACTGGCGAGGAGTCAAAATCAGGTAAGGGACCTGAGAAGAGCTCCTGGGAGTGGGTGGGAGGAAGGAGGGTCAGAGTGAGGTCCCTGCAGTTTCTGCAGGCTATCGACGAGACTGGACTTTGTGGACTTGACTGGGTGGTGGACAGATTTAACAAATCTAGAAGGAGAAGGAGGGGTTTGCCGAGCTGTCTGTAAGGGTTGCAGAAATCCTGACAGAACCAAGGCCCAAAACTTGGGTGGGGGTAGCAGGTTTGCCCGTCCCCGCCTCCACAACATTCACCCAGTGTGCTGTCAGGGAGATGTAGCATCCCCGGCCTCAAACGCTTGTCCAAGTGTTGGTGGTCAAATGGCCTTTTGCAGTAACCGTGTTACTCGGGCGTGGATGATGTTTTGGGACATGTGCTAGGGCAAGGCAGGGATGGCACAGAGGGAAAAATAGTGATGGCTAGGGACAGGATACTGATGGATGGCAGCCCCCATCAGGTTGCAGAAAGCTTTCATTTCTACAAGCCTAAATGGCAACATCTCAAGCGCCAACAATTTGGGCATTTTAAGGCTTCTGCATGTGTTTGAGTTGTTTTTACATTTTAAAGAAGACATGTCTGACCACATCTCACACACACACACACACACAATGACAATTAGGGGTGGGGTCTATTTGCTTTCCCCCTTGCCAATGCCATCTGTGGTTGTCATAGGCAACGTGATTTTAAGGGGTGCAGAATTTTTTCTTCTTTTTTGTACAGTTTGGCTTGGGGTCCATGGCAATGTAGAGGAAAGAAGGTTTCCTTGTATTGTCTCACTTTACATAGAAGTTATATTGTGTTTGGAGTGTATTGTTGAGAGGCTGTGATAGTGGCGTAATAGTGCGACTTGGGCGCGTTATATGCACCCAGACATGCTTCCCCTGCTGTCCCAGTTGCATTCCAGCAGTGTTGGCATCATTTTCTGAGGTTTCAGGGTGGACTTGGTGACCTCCAAGTGGTCGAATTGAGATTTCCAAGTGGCGAGCATTTTTTTCCCATAGACTATAATGGGATTCGATATTCGGTCGAATAGTCGAATAACGCGGTCTATTCGAATCGAAATTCGAACTTTCGAATATTTCACTACTCGCTCATCTCTATTTCCTATTACCCATTGTTAAATTAAAAAAATCTAGGGCACTATGCCCCTTAATAAATTCTTTAGTTTCTAAAATAGGGTCACATTTTGGGAGTTTACACTGTAAATCGTCCCACCAAAAGCCATATAGCGCTCCTTCAATTTTGAGCCCTGCGGTGTGCCCATACAGTTGTTTACGAGCACTTATGGGGTGCTATATTCAGGAGAATTAGTTAAATGCGGTCACTTTTGAGGGTTTCCACTGTAGAGTCTGTTCAAATATGACATGCTGCCTGAAAACCACTCTAGCAAAATCTGTCCTCCAAAAACCATATTGCAATCCTTCCCTTCTGAGCCCTGCAGTGTGCCCATACAGCAGTTTAAGTCCACAAATAGCAAGTTTCTGAAAGCTATAGATTCATGTGAATAAATATTGAAGTTTGTTTTATTGTTAACCCTTGCTGTGTTACAGGAAAAAAATGGATTAAAATGGAAAATCTGTGAAAAAAAGTGAAATTTTGAAATTCCATTTTACTTTAATTACGTAGTTTCTAAAATGGCATCATGTATGGGTGGTTTCTATTATTTAACCCCCCTCCCCCTCCAAGGTGCTCCTTATAACTGAATTGGTCCTTAAAAAGCCGGTTTTAGAAATTTTCTTCAAAATCTGAAAAATTGCTTCTAAAATGTTAAGCCATCTAACATTCAAAAAAAAATAAATAAGATAGATTAGACTTATGAGTTATCAGTATCTGTCTTAAAAGCAGAGAAATTCAAATTTACATTTTTCAAAATTTTCCATAAATTTGGGATTTTTTTAAATAAATAAAACTATAACATATCAACTCAGATTTACTACTAACATGAAGTACAATGTGTCATGAGAAAAAAAATCTCAGAATGTGACACGTTGGATTTGTAAAAAAAAAAAACTGTCAAAAAATTATCAATAAGCAGTAATGATTAATCAAGAAATCAATTACCATAGATGAGAAAATGTATTAAAATTGTGTCCAATTTGCCTTGTCTTTAACAAGTTTGATTTATTTCCAAATGGTTTCCACCTGAATTGAAAGTGCTCTGAGTGACCTGAAAATTAAATGACATTCTGTGGTGTCCTATATTTTTTCTCTCTGTCTCCCTTTTTTTATTTTTTTTTTAATTATTGCTCTGTCTCCCCCCTTTAACCTAATTATAGCCATCAGAGTGACACTGGCTTATATACTTAGCATGGGTATATAACTATACATAGCTATGGGTAAACGCGTGGTTGACTATATTAACAACCAGTTTAAAAACACACTGCGCTATCACATTTGTTATGATTTTTAACATTAAAAGTAGAGAAGAGTGAATCTATTCGCCGCTTCGTACATTCGATACGAATCTTGGAAATTTTTTACACCGAAGCGAATCCGAATATTTTCAGATTTGCTTCGGAAGATTCTTCTGAAATCTTTGTACGCTAATGCTACTTATGCATCATATAATTTGTACGCTAATGCTATGCATCTAATAATTTGTACGCTAATGCGTACATATTCAGTTAAGTAGCGTACTTTTACTGTATATTCGTTCTTTGTGTGGGCCTAGACAATAATACGCTAAAGCTTCGTATGCACTTTGTACACTCAGGCGTAAGTATTCGTGGGAATGTTTTCAGAACACGACAGAATAACGAATGATTTGTACGCAGCTTCGACCGAATAGCTTCGTATTAAGTATGAATAATTTTACAAAATTTTACGAACATTTGGCGAAGCGAATTTAGGATGATTCGCTCATCTCTAATTAAAAGCATTCCAAAAATTGTCCCTTACCGGAGACAGATAGTGTTTAATCACACACTGTGTAATGGGGAAAAAGCTAAGAGAGAGATTTATCAAACTGGTATAAATTAGAACTGGTTTAGTTGCCCAAGGCAACCAATCAGATTTCACCTTTCATTTTCCAAAGGAGAAATGAAAAGTGAAAGGTGGAATCTGATTGGTTGCTATGGACAACTAAGTGAATTCTACTTTACACCAGTTTGATAAATCTCCCTTATGTCTTTTCTTCACAAGCATTTAAAAAATTGTGCCTTAACAGATCTTTATACACATAGTAGTGTTCGGGTACCCGGACCCAAACACAAACTTTGACGCAAAAGTTCGGTTCAAGTTTGGGCATTTTATAAAGCTTATAGAAAGGCTGGAGAGCAGCCAATCAACAAACTTTTAAGCTTTGGGCTGTCACGACAGGGAAACAAGGGATAGTGTGCCCTGTCTGAACCCCACCTCTTTCTCTGCCTACTTACAGTAGATGCCCTAGGCGGCAAAACCGTAACTTGGAGACAGTCCCTATGCTGAGTACGTGCACAGGGAAGGGAAGGGAACACAGGGAAAGATGAACACAGACAGAACAAACACAATAGCAGAATAGTCAGCAAGCCAAGTCAAGAACAGGAGGTCACGTCAAATACCGAGGGGAATCACAAAAGCGTAGTCTAAGTCCGAAGCCAAAATCCAATATACCAATAATCAACAGCAAGGTCCAACACACAGCACTGATCTCAGAAGACTAATCACAGGCATCTGAGTGAGGCAGTTGCCATCTTTAAATAGCCCGCCCAGGATCATGTGATGTGGCCAGCATCACATGACCTGAGGCGGAGCAAGCTGTCCAAACAATATGTAAAGTAGCCATGTGGTGTGATCAGCACCACATGGCTAAACCCAAACAGAGAATTAACTCATGAAGTGCTGGCTGACAAGACCAGCACTTCAATTCCCTATTGGTCGTCTCTAGGGGGGCGGAGAGGTCCGGCGATGTCGTGCAGAGGGAGCGCGACGCCGACCACACGTGACAGTACCCCCCCCTTCACGAGGGGCCACCGGACCCTTACCAGCGGGAGCAGGCTTATCGGGATGCTGCAGATGGAACTTTCGGATGAGCGAGTCTGCATGCATCCTGGTCAACGGTACCCAAGACCTGTCCTCAGGACCGAACCCCTTCCAATGTACGAGGTACTAGAAGGAATTCCGGACCCTTCTCACATCCACAATTCTGGCAATCTCATGCTCCATTTGTCCTGCTACCTCAACCGGAGGAGGAGACTGTTCCTCAGGACCAACGGGAGCAACATAACGTTTGAGCAAAGACACATGAAAAACATTATGAACACGAAGGGAGTCGGGTAAACATAACCTAAAAGAAACCAGATTGATCACCTTGGTGATCCTGTAAGGACCAATGAAGCGAGGTGCAAACTTGTAGGATGGTACCCTCATGTTGAGATTTTTAGTTGATAACCATACCTTATCCCCAACCTTAAAATTCACACCCTTAGAACGTTTTCTATCAGCCTTAGCTTTTTGAACTCCTTGGGCCTTTTCCAGGTTCGACTGAACCTGTGCCCAAACTGTGCACAGTTCTTGAGAAAAATCATTGACCTCTGGGACAACCGACGCAGATGGGGAACAGGAGCCAAAGCGTGGATGAAAACCCATATTGCAGAAAAACGGCGACATCCCAGAGGATGAATTAACACGATTATTAATTGCAAATTCAGCCAGAGACAGGAATCTGGCCCACACATGCTGGTTATCAGAAACATAACATCTGAGATATTGCTCAACGGATTGGTTAAGACGTTCAGTCTGACCGTTGGTCTCTGGATGAAAGGCTGATGAAAAGGACAAAGAGATACCAATCTTATTACAGAACGCCCTCCAGAACCTAGACACAAACTGTACTCCCCTATCAGAAACGATATTCTCAGGAACACCATGCAGTTTGACAATATTATCAATGAACACGGACGCCAAGACCTTCGCAGAGGGTAATTTACACAAAGGAATAAAATGACACATTTTGCTGAATCTGTCAACCACCACAAATATCACGGTTTTACCCTCAGAGCACGGCAAATACGTGATAAAGTCCATGGACAGATGTGACCAAGGTCTACTAGGTATGGGCAAAGGATGTAACTCACCCATAGGTCGTGTCTTGGAATTCTTGGACCTGGCACAAGTGTTACACGCAGTTACAAAAGCCTGAACATCTCTGGAGATTGACGGCCACCAATACTGCCTAGAGACCAACTCCTTGGTGGCATTGATGCCAGGATGTCCACACAAAACAGAATTATGGCACTCACCCAGCAGTCGCAACCGCAAATGAGCCGGCACAAACAATTTGTCATTGGGGGTACCAATAGGAGCAAGATGTTGTCCTGCCGAGATTTCAGAAGCGAGGTCAGATGAGGTAGCGGCCACGATGATATCAGCTGGCAGGATGGGCTCAGGAGGGACGTCAGGAGGCTGATACGCCTGGAAACTTCGGGATAAGGCATCGGCCTTAACGTTCTTGCTCCCGGGTCTGAAGGTAACACAAAAATCAAAACGAGTAAAGAACAAAGCCCACCTCGCCTGTCTAGGATTCAATCGCTTAGCCGATTCTAGAAACATTAAATTCTTATGATCCGTGAGGACCGTAATGCGGTGAAATGCCCCTTCTAAAAAATGACGCCATTCCTCAAATGCCCACTTGATTGCAAGTAACTCCCTATTCCCAATATCATAATTCCTCTCGGCAGGAGAGAACTTGCGGGAGAAGAAGGCGCATGGCATAAGATTAGTTAAGGTGGAAGACCCCTGGGACAGTACAGCCCCCACACCATCCTCAGACGCATCCACCTCAACTACAAAAGGCTTACTTTGATCAGGCTGGACCAACACAGGAGCATTAATAAAACACTGCTTTAACCTTTCAAAGGCCTCAATAGCTGCAGGGGGCCAATTGACCAGATCAGCCCCCTTGCGAGTCAAATCCGTAATGGGTTTGGCTACCACAGAAACATTTTTGACAAATTTACGATAAAAATTAGCAAACCCCAGAAATCGCTGGAGCGCCTTCAAAGAGGAAGGTCGCACCCAATCCACAATGGCCTGTACTTTAACTGGATCCATTTTGAAAGAAAAAGGGGTGAGAATGTATCCCAAAAAGGCCACTTCCTGAACACCAAAGGTACACTTTTCCCCTTTAACGAACAACTTGTTTTCACGCAACACCTCCAGCACTTGCCTGGTGTGAGATACGTGACTCTCCCAGTCTGCAGAAAAAATCAGGATGTCATCAATATAGACAATTACAAATTTCCCAATAAATGGTCTAAAAATGTCATTAACCCAAAAGGCATTACCAAGTACTCATAATGACCCTCCGGGGTATTAAAAGCAGTTTTCCATTCGTCCCCCTCACGAATCCTGATTAGGTTGTATGCCCCCTTCAAATCCAGCTTGGTGAACCAACAGGCCCCCTGGACCTGATTCAGCAAGTCAGGAATAAGGGGCAACGGGTATCTGTTTTTAACAGTGATTTTATTGAGCTCCCTGTAATCGATACAGGGCCTCAATCCTCCATCCCTTTTACCAACAAAGAAAAAACCTGCCCCCATGGGAGAAACTGAAGGCCTGATGTGACCCTTGGCCAGACTCTCTTTGAGATAATCCCTCATGGACTGACGTTCAGGAGTAGAGAGATTATAAATGCGACCTTTGGGATATTTGGATCCCTCAATAAGGTCGATGGCGCAATCATATTGCCGGTGAGGAGGGAGGAACTCAGTCTCGGACATGGAAAAAACGTCCGAAAAATCGCTGATATACTTGGGCAAGGAAAGAGACTCAGTGGTACCTCCAAACAGCAATACTGATCTACAACATTTGTCACAATTCATTCCCCATTTTTCCAATTCACCTACCGACCAGTTGATCACAGGGTTGTGGTCCTGCAACCATGGCAGACCTAAAACAAGGTCGGCAGGTAAATCCTTTAATGCAAGGAAGGAACAAGTCTCGGTATGGGTAATTCCTACAGTTAATACAACCTCAGGAGTGCAAAACTCCACTCTCCCATTATTCAATGGAGTGGAATCCAGTGCGATAATTTGAATTACCTCCCTTAAAGGAATTATAGGCACACCCACAGATTGCACAAAATCATAATCAATAAAATTAGCAGCAGAACCTGAATCCACAAATGCTTCACCGGACCTCTTGAATTGGTTATAAGAAATGGAAATAGGTAACAAGATTTTCTTTCCTACCACCGCAGGGGGTACCTTACTTCCAGGAACAGACCTTTTTGAGAGCAGAAGTCTCGGACACTGCTGGAGCCAGTGGTTCATCTCACCGCAGTAAAAACAGGCCCCTCTCAGGCGTCTCTGATCCCTCATAGTAACTCCCAACTGCATAGGCTCCTCCTGGACCTTGATAGGAGACGGGCTCTGAAGAGGAACTTCGGACAACACGGCAACTTGAGGGGCAACAGAACGTTCCTTTTGTCTCTCCCTAAACCGTCGGTCAAGTTTGATAACTAAGGTCATAGTCGCCTCTAAGGTGTCAGGAGTAGGATAACTAACTAGTAAATCCTTCAGATGGTCAGACAGTCCCACCCTAAACTGGCTTCTCAAAGCAGGGTCATTCCATTTAGAGGACACACACCATTTTCTGAACTCAGCACAGTAATCCTCAACTGCACGGTTACCCTGCCGAATGTCTCTGAGCTGAGTTTCAGCTACAGCGGCCAAGTCAGGTTCTTCATATAAAAGACCTAGGGCCCGGAAAAAAGCCTCCACAGACAATAGACAAGGGGAGTCAGGTGGCAATGAGAAAGCCCACTCCTGCGGATCACCTTGCAGCAAGGAAATAATTATTCCTACCCGCTGCTGCTCAGAACCCGAGGAGTGTGAGCGTAAACGGAAATATAATTTACAACTTTCCTTAAAGGAACGGAAAGTCCTTCGGTCCCCAGAAAACCGATCGGGCAATTTTACATGGGGTTCAATATTGGGGTTTGGCATGGAGGGAACGACTGCGGGTGCTGTCCGCAGCTGCTCCTGATGTTGGAGTCTCTCGGCCAAATCCTGGATCATCTGAGCCATGTTACTCATCTGGTCCGTGAGTACTCGCAACGGCTCCATTAGGTACGGCCTGTGATTCTGTCACGACAGGGAAACAAGGGATAGTGTGCCCTGTCTGAACCCCACCTCTTTCCCTGCCTACTTACAGTAGATGCCCTAGGCGGCAAAACCGTAACTTGGAGACAGTCCCTATGCTGAGTACGTGCACAGGGAAGGGAACACAGGGAAAGACGAACACAGACAGAACAAACACAATAGCAGAATAGTCAGCAAGCCAAGTCAAGAACAGGAGGTCACGTCAAATACCGAGGGGAATCACAAAAGCGTAGTCTAAGTCCGAAGCCAAAATCCAATATACCAATAATCAACAGCAAGGTCCAACACACAGCACTGATCTCAGAAGACTAATCACAGGCATCTGAGTGAGGCAGTTGCCATCTTTAAATAGCCCACCCAGGATCATGTGATGTGGCCAGCATCACATGACCTGAGGCGGAGCAAGCTGTCCAAACAATATGTAAAGTAGCCATGTGGTGTGATCAGCACCACATGGCTAAACCCAAACAGAGAATTAACTCATGAAGTGCTGGCTGACAAGACCAGCACTTCAATTCCCTATTGCTCGTCTCTAGGGGGGCGGAGAGGTCCGGCGATGTCGTGCAGAGGGAGCGCGACGCCGACCTCGCGTGACATGGGCACTTAGAAGCCATCACAGCCATGACTAGTAATGGCATGGCTGTGATTGGCTGGTGCATCATGTGACCCAGCCTCTATACAAGCTGTATCACATGTAGCACCGCCCATCAGTTCTGAGTAGTGCAGGGACAGGAAGCAGGCAGCTAAAGCGAGGGAGAGTGTTAGGAATTGCATCTGGATATTTATTGTGTGTGTGACCTATAGTGACTTTTGATGGGTGCAATGCACCATCTTTGCACCCCTGACACAGAAATATGATAATTAATCTGGCTGTTAATTCTGTGGTTGACCTACAGCAATTTTTGTGGGTGCAATGCACCACCTTTGTACCCCTTGACACAAAAATATAATAGTTAATCTGTCTGTTAGTTCGTTGGGTGACATATACCCATTTTTGGTGTGAGATACATGTGCACTTTATACATGACAGGGAAATTAATATAGTTAATCAGTCTGTTAGATCGGTGGGTGACATATACCCATTTTTGGTGTGGTACACCCGCACTGCATAAGTGACAGAAAAAATAATATAGTTAATCCGTCTGTTAGATTGGTGGGTGGTATCACAGACAAGCCAACACAGCCAATGTGGACAAGCTCATGTTCATTAAAATTAACTAGGCATGGATCCCACAGGACTTGACCGCACCTTGTGCTGAGTAGACAAGTATACCATCCGCACCCAGCCATTGTTATACTCCAGCGCACTTTTTATTTGCATTCTCTTTTGCATTTCCCAATTTTTGGCGCTTTACCAAATTTATAAAAATTAAAAAAAAAAAAATAAAGGAAAAAAAAAACAGAACCAGTGTTGGCTACCTCCTCCTCCTCCCCTGCCATGTCCACTTTGAACTTCGCCTCCTTTAGGATTATTATTATTTATTTTTTTCTATTCTGTTATTTTAAGTCATTTCCTTATCCACATTTCTTTGCAGGGCAATTGTCCTGCTCATACCCCCATTTTGCTTCCTTTTGTCTAGCCCTTACTACAACTATTTTACAGCCATTTTGGTGCACCAAAGTTCTGGTCTCTATTGACTATAATGGGGTTTCAGTTCGGGTTCGAGTTTGGGTCTAGTTCGGGTCCCGAACCCGAACTTTGACCCGAAGTTGGCCTAACCCAGCGAACCCAAACATCCACGGGTCTGCTCATCCCTAGTAGCGTTATAAAAAGCAGTCAATTGTTCTGAATAAGCTTCTAAAAAGTATGCCTTAATAGCAGTATATGCTTTCCCATGTTTATATATACACACAGTATTGTAAGAAGAAGCAGTCGCTTGTTTTAACCATGCATCCAAAAATGATCCTTTAATGGAGGAAGATGCCTGCCACAAGTGTTAATGTCAGACGAAACAGTGAGTTGCTCTGAACAAGCCTAGAAAAATGTCCCCTTTAATTTGGTAGCAGATGAGTTCAAAATTGTAGACAAAAGACAAAGAACAAAGGGATATGAGAAGAGTAAGAGACTAAAAATGGAAGAAAGCAGGAAGTGAGGAGACGAAAAGGACAATCAAGTGGGGAAAAGTATGAAAAAAAAGGAAAACTGAAAAGATCCTGAATTGGGACTACAATCTTTATTAACCTCAATGTGATTCGGTGAACTTATTCCTCCTCCCAGGAGTAAGAATAGAAATAAATAAATAAAACTTTTACTTTAACCCCTTCCTGACTAGCACCATACTAATATGTTGCTGGCTGGGTCTTTAAAGATGCCTGCACCACTCAGTTTCAT
The DNA here is from genome assembly GCA_900303285.1 of Rhinella marina. Taxonomy (NCBI): domain Eukaryota; kingdom Metazoa; phylum Chordata; class Amphibia; order Anura; family Bufonidae; genus Rhinella; species Rhinella marina. Next base: position 3,244 of record ONZH01005926.1, on the reverse strand, counting down.
ACAGCAGACACCTATGGCTCATGTCCGCAACCGGCAGTAATGCCGGTCGCGACATTTAACACTTCAAACCTGACCACAGCACCTGAGCGCATATTATCGGAAGCATGCACTTCCTGGTATGCTCCGGCTCCCTTGTGTGGTGATCAGAGGAGCCAGAGCCTGTATGCAGCAGCTCCTGTCGTAGACTGCAGTGCTAATGCATTGGAGTCTATGAGTATAGTAATCTAAAAAGTGTAAAAAAAATATATAAAGTTTTTAAAAATAAAAAAATATAAATATTCAAATCACCCCCTTTTCCCCAAAATAAAAAAATATATATATATCAAGAATATCGCCATATGCAAAAACTCCCAAACTATATAAATAGCTTCCCCCATACGGCAAACAGTGGGGAAAAAATCCTTCAAAATGGCCGCTTTGCAGTTTTTGGTTACTTCATTTCCCACAAAAAAATAAATAAAAAGTGATCAAAAAGTTATACTCACCCAGAATGAGATCAATGAAAAATACAGATTGCCCCACACAAAATTGAATGCTCACAATGCTCCATAAACATATTCATATAAGGTATTGCCAGATCCATACTGACCTGAAGAATGAAAGTAACTGGTCAGTTTTATCCTACAGTGAGTGTCGCAAATAAAAAGCCCCATTTGGAACTTTTTCTCTGCTTCCCACTACATCATATTCCACATTGGAAAGTACAACATTCCACAAAAAACAAGCCCTCATATGGCTATGTGAACGGAAAAATAAAAAAGTTCTGGGCTCTGAGAAGGCAGGGAGTGCAAAACAAAAATGAAAAAATGAAAAAACCTCCTGGGTAGAAAGGGTTAAATAGAAATGGAGTGTTGCCATCTTATACAACCCCTGGCAAAAATTATGGAATCACCAGTCTCTGAGGATGTTCCTTCAGTTGTTTAATTTTGTTGAAAAAAAACAGATCACAGACATGACAAAAAACTAAAGGCATTTCAAATGGCAACTTTCTAGCTTTAAGAAATACTAAAAGAAATCAAGAAAAATAATTGTGGTAGCCAGTAACAGTTACGTTTTTAGAACAAGCACAGGGAATAAATTATGGAATCACTCAATTCTGAGGAAAAAATTATGGAAGAAAGACCTTATGTGTCTTTCTTCAAGGAATGTTTTCACAGTTTTTGCTCTATGGCAAGATGCATTATGATCTTGAAAAATGATTTCATCATCCCCAAACATCCTTTCGATAGATGGGATAAGAAAAGTGTCCAAAATGTCAATGTAAACCTGTGCATTTATTGAAGATATAATGACAGCCATCTCCCCGGTGCTTTTACCTGACATGCAGCCCCATATCATCAATGACTGTGGAAATTTGCATGTTTTCTTCAGACAGTCGTCTGCATAAATCTCTTTGGAACGGCACCAAACAAAAGTTCCAGCATCATAACCTGCCCAATGCAGATTCGAGATTCATCACTGAATATGACTTTCATCCAGTCATCCACAGTACACGATTGCCTTTCCTTAGCCCATTGTAACCTTGTTTTTTTCTGTTGAGGTGTTAGTGATGGCTTTCTTTTAGCTTTTCTGTATGTAAATCCCATTTCCTTTAGGCAGTTTCTTACAGTTAGGTGACAGACGTTGACTCCAGCTTCCTTCCATTTGTTCCTCCATGGACAATGCTACCAAGTGTGTGTCCTGTGCAATGTATGCATGCCTTGAAGAACCATTCAAAGGTGAATACATTTGTACTAGGTGCAAATTTGGAAGCCCAGATCTTGGCTCTAAATAAGCAGCTCGACATACTTAGGGGCATTAAACACCTGGAGAGAGGCTTAGACCTCACAGTGCAGGCACTGGCTGGGGTCAGTGAAGAGGATGGAGATGGGCAAGAGCAGGACTATCAGGTCAGCAGTTGGGTTACTGTAGTAAGGAGGGGTAGAGGGAAAAGTGCCAGGGAGGCTAGTCCTGAGCTGGAACGCCCTAGTAAATATGCCTGTTTGGCTGATATTAGGGATGAAAGCCCAGGACCAGCGACACTGCAGCAGGCCGTTTCTCCTAGAAACCAGGAGGATGACCGCTGCAGGAAGGATGGGAAAAGGAGAGCAGCAAAGGCCAGACAGATGCTGGTGGTAGGGGACTCTATTATTAGGCGGACAGACAGGGTCATCTGTCGCCGAGACCGTGAATGCCAAACAGTGTGTTGTCTCCCGGGTGCTCGGGTTCGGCATATCGCGGATCGGATTGACAGATTGCTGGGTGGGGCTGGGGAAGACCCGGCGGCCATGGTACACATTGGCATCAATGACAAAGTCAGGGGGAGATGGAAGGTCCTTAAAAATGATTTTAGGGAACTAGGAGAGAAGCTCAAGTCCAGGACCTCCAAGGTAGTGTTTTCAGAAATACTACCAGTGCCACGAGCGTCACTAGAGAGACAACAGGAGATTAGGGAGTTAAATAAGTGGCTCAGAGGCTGGTGCAGGAAGGAAGGGTTTGGGTTCATGGAGAACTGGGCCGACTTCTCTGTCAGCTACAGACTCTACAGTAGAGACGGGCTGCACCTTAATGGGGAGGGTGCAACTGCCCTGGGGGAAAAAATGGTTAGACGGCTCGAGGAGCTTTTAAACTAGGATCTGGGGGGAGGGTGGGGGTAATACTAATAAGGGGGTAGATAGTGTAGATAGAGAGTGGGTCATAGGAGGGGAGAGTGGGGGGTTAGTGGGGGTTGGGATTAGTGAGGAATGTAGGGAGAATATTGGGCAAAACATCAACCAAAGTAACACAAAAACCCCGGATATTCACTTCACAGGTAATAGTAATTTAAAAAGGGGGGTAAAAAATATACATAGACCTCTTAACTGTATGTACACTCATGCCAGAAGCCTAACTAATAAAACTGGTGAACTGGAAGTAGTGATGTGTGAGGAGGACTATGACATAGTGGGAATAACTGAGACATGGCTGGATGATACCTATGACTGGGCAGTCAATGTACAGGGTTACAGTCTGTTTAGAAAGGATAGCCAGAACCGGAGAGGGGGAGGCGTCTGCCTTTATGTAACGTCCTGTCTAAAGCCCACACTGCGGGAAGATATAAGTGAGGGACATGAAAATGTGGAGTCACTGTGGGTAGAAATAAATGCAGCCAAAAACAATAATAAAATACTAACAGGAGTTTATTATAAACCCCCTAGAATACCAGAGCCCATAGAAAATCTACTTCTAAACGAAATAGATGAGGTGGCAAATCGTCGTTATTATG
>ONZH01005925.1:0-14237 GCA_900303285.1 Rhinella marina | reverse complement strand
CCCCAAAGGTGACCCCATTTTGGAAAGAGCACCCCCGTACAAACATTTTAAGTGGTAGAAAGGGTACTTTTTCACAAACTAGAGTCTCACAGAAGGCAGAAATGCAAGTAACAGCATTTCAAAGCACAGATTTGTGAAAATGAAAAATTACAAGCAGACCCCAATTTTTCACATTCACAAGGGGTTAAAAGAGAAAATGCACCCAATGCATGTTCCCCAATTTTCCCCCATTAAAACAACACCCCATTTGTGCTGGTAGCCCGCTGTATGGGCGCACAGCAGGCCACCAGAGGCAAACTGCAAAATGTGGTTTTTGCAGGCCAGATTTAACAGACATGGTTTTTTATTTGCCATGTCTCATTTAAAGATTTCCTGAGGTCCCCAACAACCAAAAACCCCCACAAGTGACCCCATTTTGGAAAGAGCACCCCTGTACGGACATTTTAAGTGGTAGAAAGGGTACTTTTTCACAAACTGGAGTCTCACAGAAATAAATATGTAGTGATGGTGAAAAGTGGATATGCAAGATACAGAGACTAAATGTGAGGTGTAAAGTGATCAAAATTCAGGGTACATCAGGGATGAAACTAATCCATGGATTGGTGGTAGATTCTGAAACAATCCTTGATGCACAGGCCAGGTTTTTCAGGGCACGATTCGCAGTGGTATATAGTGTCCTTCCTAATCCCCCTTTTGGAACACACCCTCCATCGCTTTTGGGTCCTTCCCTTCCTAGCTGTTTGGGGAACTTCACCAGGGAAATGTTGTCCTGGTACAACTCGGGCACCGTAACCTGAAGAAGTACTGGGGGCCTCTTCTGCTTGATTTGGAAAAATTAGGGCCTTGATCACTACTTCTTGAAAGTGAAGGAAAGTTCCCGTGTGTCCTGCAGATTTATATAGCACATACGCATTGTACATTGCCGTCTGTACAAGGTGTACGGCTAGTTTTTTGTACCACACTTTGGTTTTTCGTGTGACATTGTAGGGCTTCAGAACTTGATCTGAAAGATCAACTCCTCCCATGTGCTTGTTATAGGCCAGGATGCAGTCCGGTTTGGGGACAGTGGTAGCGGTACCACGTACTGCGGCAGGGGAGCTGGTGTTGGGGTGAATGCTGGTCAGTACAAGGACGTCCCTCTTGTCCTTGTACTTAACCACCATCATGTTTTCGTGGAGGAGAGCCCTACTTTCTCCCTTCCTCAGTGGTTGCCCTACCAGTGATCTAGGGAGGCCTCTCTGATTTTTACGTACTGTGCCGCAAGCCACAGTACGCCTGGCACTTAGGGACATGAACAGGGGCAAGCTGGTATAATAGTTATCCACGTAGAGGTAGTAATCCTTATCCAGCAGTGGGTGCAGCAAGTCCCACACTAGTTTCCCACTAACTCCTAGGCCAGGGGGGCATTCTGGGGGTTCAATCTATGAATCTTTGCCTTCATAGACCCGGAATCTGTAGGTGTACCCTGACCTACTCTCACAGAGCTTGTACATTTTTATGCCATACCTTGCCCGCGGAATTTTACCCTCCCCTTGAAATGCACCAGGGACTCATCTATACAGATGTTTTTTTCAGGGGTGTACACTTCAGAAAACTTGGCGCTGAAGTGATCAAGGAGGGGTCTAATTTTGAAAACCCTATCAAAATTTGGGTCATTTTGGGGAGGACACTGTGCATTATCGCTGTAATGCAAAAATTTCAGAATAGAATCGAATCGATTCCGGATCATGGCGGCACTGAATACTGGAGTGTGGTACAAGACATCCACACTCCAATACTGTCTCATTTTTGGTTTTTTAACCAGCCCCATGTGCAGCACCAGCCCCTAGAAAATTTTCATTTCTGCTGCTGTTACTGGGGTCCAACCAAGGGGTCTTGCAAATGGTGACGTGGGGTTCTGGGTAATGAACTGCTGGGCATATAGATTAGTTTGGGCCACGATAAGATTTACAAAGTCATCACTGAAAAAGATTTTGAAAAAATCAATTTCGGTGAAGCCCGTGCAGTCAATTAGAATTCCAGAGTTTCCCACAAACTCTGGAATTTGGGGCTCATAAGCGTCAGGGGGGTGGGGTCCATGTGGGGTCACTCTGGGGGGCTGCCTCAGCGGTCGTTCTGGGGCGCCTCCTAGAGGGTCCCTCATCAGCGGATGATGATGATGAGGGGGGGGTGGAGGAGTAGAGGAAAGTGGCGTCCTCTTCTCCTTCAGTGGCCGACTCGGTATCAGAGGCAAGGATGGCGAATGCCTCTTCTGCTGAGTACACTCGTTGGGATGATTGGGACATTTTTAGTTTATTGGGGTGTGATGGGTGAAACGTGTAAAACTTTATTTAGTGTGAGGGGTGTGTGTAGTGGTTTTACACGTGAAGGTGTTTTTAGTATTGACTTTGAATTAAAAAAAAAAAAAAGGGGGAGGGGGAATAAAAAAAAAAAGGTCTTTTCAGTAATAAAAGTCTTCTAATAAATAAAAAAAAAAAAAAGTTTTTGCTGCAGGAAAAAGTTTTTACCGCGCAAAAAAAAAAGAGCAGACGCGATCAGTAATGGACACTACTGATCGGTGCTCAGTGCTTGCAAAATGCACGTACGCAGAACACGTGCAAAAACCTAAACTGACACTAACTGAAATTTATCTAACTACCACTAACTGTGGTTTTTTTTATTTCACACAAGTAAAAAAAAAAACCCCAAAAATATGCAGATGCTGCTTTTACAGCACGCACGCACACACGCACACAGATGGTGTGTGAGTGCAGAAACTGTAGTGAAAAAATTCACTACAGTCCCCTGTAAACTGCACGTACGCAGATACAGTGCGTTCGTGCAAACACCTACACTGACACTAACTGAAATGTGTATATATATATATATATATATATATATATATATATGATATATATCTGACTGACACTACCTAGAGTTTCAAAAAATGTGCTAACACAGCACGCACGCACACAAAACGTGTGTGCGTGCAAATACTGTAGTTAAAAAATTTACTACAGTATAAAAAAACTGAACACTGGCTAAAAATTAACTTATATCTATATATATAGAGATATGGAGCTCTATGTATATTTATATAAAACCCTAACTGTACTTTCTTCTTTTTTGACCAAAAAAAAAGAGAAAAAAAAAAAAAAGCACAAAAAATGATCCCCAGGTGCTGATCAGGCAGGTATGCACTGAAAAGCACTGGGCGGTCACAGCTCGCACACAGAAAAAGCGGTACGGAGCTGTAAAATTGTTAAAAAGTTTTAAAAAAATGACAAAAAACACACGGACCAAGTGGCGTCCGTAAAAAAAGGACGGGAGGGGGGGGGGACAGGAGGGGACAGGGACAGAGGGTGGGTTAGGGATCTGTAACTTCTTCTTTTCTTCTGTTCTTCTTCTTTTCTTCTGTTCTTCTTCTGTTCTTCTTCTTTTCTTCTTCTTTTCAGCAGTAAAAAAAATCAGATAGCAGTTGGTGGTGCACCACAAGTTCCAGCAAGCCAACAGCACACAGATAAAGGACAGAACCTTCCAGCACGCAGTCTCCAGCTAGAATGGCTGCATGCAGGAAGGTTCTGCCCCTTCCTGTGCAGCTGTAGCGCTGCCATTGGCTGGAGCGTTGCTCCAGCCAATGGCAGCGCTGGCAGGGGACCCAAAACACAGGGGTCCCCTGCCTGACCTCGGGAAGGACAGGTGCTGACTAGTTCAGCACCTGTCACCTTCAGATGACCCTCCTCAGATCCCCCTGCAGCTCCGGTGGCTTCCGGGAGCTGCGATGGGCTGGCCTGTGAAAACCAGCCAATCGCAGCCACCGGAGATGCAGGGGGACGGAAATACCGCCCCCTGCCCTTAGGGAACATGGCTGCCTGCCGGGCAGTGCAGCCATGATACCCCGGTTCCCCGGTGATTACGTCCGGGGACCGCGTGACCGCCGCGCCGTAGCTCTACGGCGCTGGTCAGCAACTCACTTCCCGCAGCGCTGGTCGGGAAGGGGTTAAACAAAGATCAGATATAATGAAAAGATCTGCACCTGTTTGGTGTTTTTGACCTGTACCTGGTTTTTGCTGACAATAACTGATCAAATAACTGATATGTGAACAACCCCTAACTCAGACACAGCATAAGCAGGATTGATAGCCATAGCTAACAGATTGTCAGATTGTAAAGTTAGTACTGGGCCTTCTTATACTGGAGTGAGTGAGGTTGGCAGTGGGACGCTCACTCCACCCCCCCGGGGCTTCCAGTAGCTCCACAGTTGAGGATAACATGGGCTCGTTAGGGCCTAGTACAAAGCCCAGATTACAGCTGAGCAGTGTGGCCATACCTGGAGAAGCTGCCTACTGAACGTCTGAAGGTATTACATGTGCCACCCAATACCTGTGATTTGTACCTGTGGGCCTGGTAGCCAGTCCCAGGTATAGTTAGGAAACTATAGAAACAACAGGCCACAGCCATGGAGGAGCTCATCAAACAGATGGTGCAGAGCACTCTGCAGCAGCAAAGGGCTCATGCAGAGGCCCAGGCCCAGCAGCAAGAAACAAACCGACTGCTGGTGCAGCAAATGGCAGCACTGGCGGCTGCACAACAGAGGGCTGGTCCAGCAATGCCTGAGCGGGATGCCCGGAGTGAAGTCCAGAAAGCTATGACCAAGATGATGTCAGATGATGACATAGAGGCTTTCTTGACAGGGTTTGAAAGAGTTGCCACCCGTGAAAGACTACCAGAGCAACAGTGGGCAGAGGTGTTGGCTCCTTTCCTTGTTGCCGAGCCCCAGCAGGCTTATTTTGACTTAAGCGAGCAGGATGCCCGGGACTATCCTATGGTAAAGGCGGAGATCCTGGCCTGCTTTGGAGTCGACATACACCTACGTGCTCAAAGAGTCCATAGCTGGAGGTACCAAGAGGCTTTACCACCAAGGGCCCAGATGCACCACCTCATCCAACTGGTCCGCAAGTGGCTACAGCCGGAAACATCAACCCCAGCCCGGATGGTGGAGAAGATTGTCCTGGACCGCTATCTGAGGGCCTTGCCAGGTGAGATACAGCAGTGGGTAGGACATGGGGACCCAGCTGATGCTAATGCTTTGGTGGGGATGGTGGAGAGGTACTGGGCTATCCAAGCCCTCGGGAAGAAAGCCCCTCATTCCCTGGCCAACTCCAAGGCCCGAAGGCCTATGGTTTCTGCACTTTCCCAGGCCAATGTCACTCCCCATATTCAGGTGATACACCAGGGGAGGAGGAGGGGGGAGGCTCCCATCTGTTGGGCCTGTCAAGAGCCCGGCCATATTGCAGCCAATTGTCCCCACCAACCAGAGCCAATGGACTGCAGCGCTGCCTGACTCGGACGATGAGTGCCACCTCTGCAGAGTAACGGTGGCAGGGAAGCAGGTGGTGGCCCTGTTAGACTCTGGAAGTTGGGTGACCCTAGTTAATGGGTCGCACATCGACCCCGGGACTGTCACTGGCCGTACAATTGGGGTCCTGTGTATCCATAGGGACTTAAAAGAGTACTCTACTGCAATTGTTTCCATCCAGACCCCCTGTGGAGAGAGACAACATGGGGTAGGGGTCATCATGAACTTGCCCCATGACCTCATTTTGGGACAGGACTTCCCCATGTTCTGGACTCTGTGGCGGGGAAATCAAAGGTTGGCTAGCCCAACCACAAGAGTACAACTCACACAGAAGGGTCAAGACTTAGACCCAGAGCCAAATGACCCGGACTCTGGGGCTCCTGCCGTAGGGGTGACCAGTGAAGAAACTAATGTATTTCCCCTAGATGTAATGGCTGGTGAGACTGAAGAGTTAGTGACTGCACCACAGTTGTCAGACTTGGAGGTATCCCGTGACAACTTCGGCATGGCACAGCTCCAGGACCCTACGCTGGTCCGTGCTAGGGAAAATGTTGTGGTGATAAATGGGGTGCCGCAGCACGCCGGCACAGATCAGGTATTTCCCCACTTCATGGTCGACCAAGAACTGTTATTCCTGGTTGACCAGATACGGGGTGAGACCTGGGAGCAATTACTGGTACCCCAGCCTTATTGTCAAACAGTGCTGGGATTGGCTCATACAAATGTACTCGGGGGGCACCTAGGTGCCACAAAAACACTGGACCGCATCCTGCAGCGGTTTTATTGGCCAGGGGTATACAGTGCGGTTAAATGGTATTGTGAGTCATGCCCTGAATGCCAATTGCATGCTCCTATGGCACATTTACGAAGTCCGCTGGTACCTCTCCCCATCATCGAGGTGCCATTTGAAAGGATTGCCATGGACTTGGTAGGTCCGTTGGTTAAGTCCGCCCGGGGGCATCAGCATATACTGGTAGTGATGGACTGCGCTACCCGTTATCCTGAAGCCATCCCACTGCAGCACACATCAGCAAAGCTCATAGCTACGTGGGAGACGTGGGAGCAGGAACCTACCCCCCACAAAAGTGTTATAGACCACATTGCCAGTATGCAGGAAAGGGTAGCGGCTGTTATGCCCATCGTCAAGGAACATATGGAGGCTGCTCAAAGGTCTCAAAGTCGAGTCTATAACAGGTCAGCAACAGTAAGGACCTTTAAACCCGGTGACCGAGTTTTGGTTCTAGTCCCTACGGTAGAGAGTAAATTTCTAGCCAAGTGGCAAGGATCATATGAGGTACTAGAGAAGGTGGGGGAAGTAAACTACAGGGTACGTCAGCCCGCTAGGAGGAAACCCGAGCAGACGTATCATGTCAATTTACTGAAGGTGTGATGGAAGGACAGAGAGAGTCTGATTGCAGAGAGGTCTCCGGCTAATCTCCCTTCTGTACTATCTCCTCGGGCAACGGAAAAGCCTGAGGCGGTGGACGCGGAGGTGACGATTGCGGATACCCTCACAAAGGGGCAACGACAAGAGGCTAAGGAATTTGTAGCTAGGAATACAGACGTGTTCTCGGAGTTACCCGGATACACGTCTGTAATCAAGCATGACATTGTTACCGAGCCAGTGGTGAAAGTTCGGTTAAGTTCTGAGGCTCGACGACAAGCCATTGCAGAGGAGGTACAGAAAATGTGACAGTTGGGAGTCATAGAAGAGTCCAAAAGTGAGTGGGCTAGTCCCTTTGTTCTGATTCCCAAACCAGATGGGACACTGTGATTCTGCAACGATTTTAGGAGGCTGAATGAGGTGTCCAAATTTGATGCCTATCCCATGCCTTGTGTAGATGAGCTTATTGAGAGACTGGGAGGAGCCCGGTATTTCACTACGCTCGATCTCACCAAGGGATACTGGCAAGTACCACTGACGGACAGCGCTAAAGTGAAGACGGCTTTCATCACTCCTGAGGGTCTTTTCCACTATGTGGCCCCCGCAACATTCCAACGGCTAAAGGACATAGTGCTAAAGCCTCACAGGAGGTACGCCTCAGCATATCCGGATGATATCATCTACAGCTATGACTGGGAGAGTCACTTGGCCAAAGGGCAGGGCGTAGTCTCTCTAAGGGCATCCGGTCTGACCGCAAACCCCAAGAAGTGTGCTGTTGGGATGAAGAAGACACGCTACTTGGGGTATGTGATCGGGCGAGGCATGATTAAACCCCAGGTCAGCAAGGTGGACGCTATCCAGGGATGGCTTCAACCTGTGAGCACCAAACAGGTCAAAGCATTCCTGGGCATTGTTGGGTATTACAGGCGGTTTATACCCAACTTCACCACAGTATCCGCTCCCCTGACTGACCTTTTGAAAGGAAAAGGGTCCGTCATGGTGCGGTGGAATGAACAAGCCTTTTCAGGCCTTGAAGTTGGCGTTGTGTGGATCCCCCATCCTCATTACTCCCAGCTTCAAGAAGGATTCGAAACACCGAGCCGGGAGACTGCCAACGCAGATGGCAGGAGTTCGCCCCGATGGGTCTGAACTGAGGGGGAGGGGTATGTAAGAGAGGCATGGTTTGGGAGAACAGATATCTGCCACTGAAATGATTAACTGCTGTGTCGTAAGTCTTGGGTGTGTCTCTGGGAACCAACAGGTTAACCCAGACACAGGATAAGCAGGATTGATAGCCATAGCTAACACAGGCAGATTGTAAAGTAAGTACTGGGCCTTCTTATACTGGAGTGAGTGAGGTTGACAGAGGGATACTCACTCCACCCAGGGCTCCGGTCCTGGGATTCCAATAGCCCCACAGCTGAGGATCACATGGGCTCGTTAGGGCCTAATAAAAAGCCCAGATTACAGCTGAGCAGTGTGGCCATACCTGGAGAAGCTGACTACTGAACGGCTGAAGGTATTGCATGTGCCACCCAATACCTGTGATTTGTACCCATGGGCCTGGTAGCCAGTCCCACGTATAGTTAGGGATTGTGTTTTGTAGTAGGTACTGGCTCAGACGAGCAGGGTTTTGTTTATTATGCTTGTATTATTTATGAAAGTGTGAAATAAAAACCCTTGATTTGGACTGTCACCTGTCTGTGTCCTGCTTCCTGCACAGCCACCAAGTGTCCTCCAGAGCGAACCCCCGCAGAAGGAGAAGGACACAGTAGGTGAGGTGTAAAAGCTGCTCCTCTAGCTCTGTGGTGGCAGCATGATCATTGTAGGTGCTTTCCTAAAGAGGTGGTTTTCAGGTTGCCTTTAAAGCTTTGGACATTTGGGGAGGGTCTGATGTCCTGGGGTAGAGAGTTCCAGAGTATGGAGGATGCAGCTGAGAAATCTTGTAGACGATTGTGTGAAGAACAGACAAGAGGAGAAGAAAGAAGAATGAGGAGGTCTTGTGAGGATCGGGGATTACGTGATCGGGGATTGCGTGTTATTTCACAATACACAGGCAGATAAAACCACACGTGGATTGTGAAATAAAGGATCCGGTTTGAAGAGCGGCAGTGCTGGAATTTTTATACAATATTTAAGGAGCCCCAACTCTCCGTGACACGTCACTGTAAAGAAATGTTGATGTCAGACGTTGGAGCTGGTAAGGGGGGAGCACCCCTATTCTTTATGTCCTTATGTGTGGAGATGAATCTGGAAAACAGGTGAGAGATGTAAGGAGAGGACGGATTGTGGACGACCTTATATGTAATGATTAGTATTATAAACCTCATCTGCCACTTCTCTGCCCAAGACTCCAATCTATCCAGATCCATCGGAGGCAGTATTAGTGAGCTGGATACAGCACCTACAGAATTCAGCATCTGCCTCCATTCATGTTCTGCAGGTGATAAAGAAGGAGGAGGAGGAGGATACATATGAAACACATATATGAGCATCACTTGGTCACTGACTTCATGTTCCCATTATTCAGGGGTTAATTAACAGATGTGACATCACCAGTGATTCCCACCCCCGATATATCCCTCAGCTCCAGTTTCTAGATAGGTTTACCATTAAACCTCAGGAATGTACATATGGGGTTAATTATCACAGATCACCCGGTCAGATAAATCAGTGATATAGTCATCATGTCACCAATATCACTGTCTCCGCACAGGAGGGTTAGTCTGTAGGAACAATGAAGGTCACAGCGCGAGGAGGAAGTATAATATGAGCCAAGAAGACTCTTGGTTGCAGGTCATATGTGACTTTCCTATGATAGAACACAATACAAGTCATGTACAACTAAAACTTCTGCAGTTTGTCAGATATTATTTATCTTCAAATCTCAGCTCTAAAATATCTGCAAATAATTTGTGAGACTGTTCTGAGACTTCCAGTAATGTGATACATGCTGCCATGTAGCCCAAAATTTAATGTCTTGGAATAAGATGAATTTAAAATTCTTTTTTGGTCTTATCACATTAACCATATCTAAAAAAACAATAGACTTTCTCAGGTTCTGTCATGTTTTAGAATTTTAGTTCCTTATTACAAAGCATTTTCAACATATAAAAACATCAAAATGGCGTCTCTCCTGTGTGACTTCTCTGATGTCTAACAAGACATGATTTCCGTGTAAAACATTTACCACATTCTGAACATGAATACGGCTTCTCTCCTGTGTGACTTCTCTGATGTCTAACAAGACATGATTTCCGTGTAAAACATTTCCCACATTGTGAACATGAATATAGTTTCTCTCCTGTGTGACTTCTCACATGCATAACAAGACTTGATTTATCTCTAAAACATTTCCCACATTCTGAACATGAATATGGCTTCTCTCCTGTGTGACTTCTCTCATGTGTAACAAGATTTGATCTCTGTTTAAAACATTTCCCACATTCTGAACATGAATATGGCGTCTCTCCTGTGTGACCTCTCTCATGTGTAACAAGATTTGATCTCTTTGTAAAACATTTCCCACATTCTGAACATGAATATGGCGTCTCTCCTGTGTGACCTCTCTCATGTGTAAAAAGATTTGATTTCTTTGTAAAACATTTCCCACATTCTTTACATGAATATGGCTTCTCTCCTGTGTGACTTCTCCCATGTATAACAAGACTTGCTTTATTTGTAAAACATTTCCCACATTCTTTACATGAATATGGCTTCTCTCCTGTGTGACTTCTCTCATGTACAACAAGATATGATTTCTGTCTAAAACATATTCCACACTCTGAACATGAATATGGCTTCTCTCCTGTGTGAATTATTTCATGTCTAACAAGATTGGATTTATGTGTAAAACATTTCCCACATTCTGAACATGAATATGGCTTCTCTCCTGTGTGAATTGTCTCATGTTTAGCAAGATCTGATTTGCTTGTAAAGGATTTCCCCCATTCCCCTGTGTGAATTCTTCTGTGTGTAGAAAGTCTTGATTGTTCTGTAGAATCTTTACCACCCTGAAACCTTTTATCCCCTTTCTGACCTGTATTTGTGGTAACAATCTGTAATTGGTCAGGAGAAGGTCCCTCATGATGAGGGGGATTATATGATAAATCTGTACTGTGAAGTCCTGGGTGTACAATAAGGGTAATGAGGTTTTCTCCTGAGGAGCGCTGCAGGATATCTTCATCTTCTACTTCATAATTTACTGATAATATAGCTTTGCCCTTAATATTTTTACTGGAATTCTCTGTGAAAATAAAAATGGGAATCTGTGATTATTTTTCACACTACAGAGCGGACAAACCTATAACATTCCTATTAGGCTGTAAGTGGATATATGGTATAAACCAGCTCTGCCTCTGATGCCACCAGATGTAAGGCAGCTATCCTATAAGTCAGTGTCCGACATATTAAACAGGTCTTGAGGCATGACTTGGATAATGATTATGTCAGCATCATTAATGCTCTTCTTAGTGTACCTGCTGCTGAAGACCTCACACCGCTCAGTACAAGCTGCAGTCTCCCTGGTTCTGCAGTGAGAGATCCTCCTTCCTCCAGCAGCAGGTTCACTGTGTAATTACAGCTTCTAATTCCTTCTGCTGTTATTTTACTGCAGCCTGGACTAAGCTTGTGTGAGAGAGCAGCAGCGGGGGAGGGGGTGCACTGATAGGAGGATGTCACTTAACCTGGAATAAAGGTCTCCAGCACCTTGTTGGGTCCATTACACTAAGAATTCAGGATGTTCTAAGGGGAACGAGGGTCCTATCAAGAATGAAAAAGGTGGAGCTAATGAAGTGTCCTGTGAGTGCAGGTGACATCACTGAGACGTCTGTGTCTGTACAATAATCACATGTGACATCACTGAGACGTCTGTGTCTGTACAATAATCACAGGTGACATCACTGAGACGTCTGTGTCTGTACAATAATCACAGGTGACATCACTGAGACGTCTGTGTCTGTACAATAATCACAGGTGACATCACTGAGACGTCTGTGTCTGTACAATAATCACAGGTGACATCACTGAGACGTCTGTGTCTGTACAACAATCACATGTGACATCACTGAGACATCTGTGTCTGTACAATAAGCACAGGTGACATCACTGAGACGTCCGTGTCTGTACAATAATCACAGGTGACATCACTGAGACGTCTGTGTCTGTACAATAATCACAGGTGACATCACTGAGACGTCTGTGTCTGTACAATAATCACAGGTGACATCACTGAGACGTCTGTGTCTGTACAATAATCACAGGTGACATCACTGAGACGTCTGTGTCTGTACAATAATCACAGGTGACATCACTGAGACGTCAGTGTCTGTACAATAATCACAGGTGACATCACTGAGACGTCTGTGTCTGTACAATAATCACAGGTGACATCACCGAGACGTCTGTGTCTGTACAATAATCACAGGTGACATCACCGAGACGTCCGTGTCTGTACAATAATCACAGGTGACATCACTGAGACGTCCGTGTCTGTACAATAATCACAGGTGACATCACTGAGACGTCCGTGTCTGTACAATAATCACAGGGTAACATCACTGAGACGTCTGTGTCTGTACAATAATCACAGGTGACATCACTGAGACGTCTGTGTCTGTACAATAATCACAGGTGACATCACTGAGACGTCTGTGTCTGTACAATAATAACAGGTGACATCACTGAGACGTCTGTGTCTGTACAATAATCACAGGTGACATCACTGAGACGTCTGTGTCTGTACAATAATCACAGGTGACATCACCGAGACGTCTGTGTCTGTACAATAATCACAGGTGACATCACTGAGACGTCTGTGTCTGTACAATAATCACAGGTGACATCACCGAGACGTCCGTGTCTGTACAACAATCACATGTGACATCACCGAGACGTCTGTGTCTGTACAATAATCACATGTGACATCACTGAGACGTCTGTGTCTGTACAATAATCACAGGTGACATCACTGAGACGTCCGTGTCTGTACAATAATCACAGGTGACATCACTGAGACGTCTGTGTCTGTACAATAACAGGTGACATCACTGAGACGTCTGTGTCTGTACAATAATCACAGGTGACATCACTGAGACGTCCGTGTCTGTACAATAATCACAGGTGACATCACTGAGACGTCTGTGTCTGTACAATAATCACAGGTGACATCACTGAGACGTCTGTGTCTGTACAATAATCACAGGTGACATCACTGAGACGTCTGTGTCTGTACAATAATCACAGGTGACATCACTGAGACGTCTGTGTCTGTACAATAATCACAGGTGACATCACCGAGACGTCTGTGTCTGTACAATAATCACAGGTGACGTCACCGAGACGTCCATGTCTGTACAATAATCACAGGTGACATCACTGAGACGTCTGTGTCTGTACAATAATCACAGGTGACATCACTGAGACGTCTGTGTCTGTACAATAATCACAGGTGACATCACTGAGACGTCTGTGTCTGTACAATAATCACATGTGACATCACTGAGACGTCTGTGTCTGTACAATAATCACAGGTGACATCACTGAGACGTCTGTGTCTGTACAATAATCACAGGTGACATCACTGAGACGTCTGTGTCTGTACAATAATCACAGGTGACATCACTGAGACGTCTGTGTCTGTACAATAATCACAGGTGACATCACTGAGACGTCTGTGTCTGTACAACAATCACATGTGACATCACTGAGACGTCTGTGTCTGTACAATAATCACAGGTGACATCACTGAGACGTCTGTGTCTGTACAATAATCACAGGTGACATCACTGAGACGTCCGTGTCTGTACAATAATCACAGGTGACATCACTGAGACGTCTGTGTCTGTACAATAACAGGTGACATCACTGAGACGTCTGTGTCTGTACAATAATCACAGGTGACATCACTGAGACGTCTGTGTCTGTACAATAATCACAGGTGACATCACTGAGACGTCTGTGTCTGTACAATAATCACAGGTGACATCACCGAGACGTCTGTGTCTGTACAATAATCACAGGTGACATCACCGAGACGTCTGTGTCTGTACAATAATCACAGGTGACATCACCGAGACGTCTGTGTCTGTACAATAATCACAGGTGACATCACTGAGACGTCTGTGTCTGTACAATAATCACAGGTGACATCACCGAGACGTCTGTGTCTGTACAATAATCACAGGTGACATCACCGAGACGTCCGTGTCTGTACAACAATCACATGTGACATCACCGAGACGTCCGTGTCTGTACAACAATCACATGTGACATCACCGAGACGTCCGTGTCTGTACAATAATCACATGTGACATCACTGAGACGTCCGTGTCTGTACAATAATCACAGGTGACATCACTGAGACGTCTGTGTCTGTACAATAATCACAGGTGACATCACTGAGACGTCTGTGTCTGTACAATAATCACAGGTGACATCACTGAGACGTCTGTGTCTGTACAATAATCACAGGTGACATCACTGAGACGTCTGTGTCTGTACAATAATCACAGGTGA